>CAUYQU010052983.1:0-132552 GCA_963574635.1 Cheracebus regulus | reverse complement strand
TAAAAGAGGTTTTTAATACCCATTTTTAGACTGCATTCTAGCCTGGGCAATAAAACAAGAATCCCATTCTCTCTCCCTCTTTCTTGTCCTCTTTCTTTCTCTCTTTCATTCTTTTTTTTCTTTCTTTTGCTGTTTCTTTCTCATTTTCTCTCTTTTTCTAAAAAAAAAAATAGAAAACATTTCTTTTTTCAATAATTATAGTCAGTCTTTTCCTTAATTCATGTGAATTAGTAAAGCCTAATGACTTACTGAATTTCAAGTTTTCTTCAAAAGAGTAAAACAACTTGTTCTATTGACTTCAAAGACTTATAGTATTTTCTAAGTGCCATTTCACCCAACATATTCTTTTATTCTATATTTTCCTAGAGGCAATGAATATATGCTACAGAAATTCAGCTTGACTTTGACAAAGTTAGTAACTTCTCTGAACTCGAGTTTCTTCGTACATTTCTTATATGAACTTTACAAGGTTGAAGATTACATGAAGCCAGATGAGTGGGACAGAGTAAACACCAATTCAGAACTAATTTCTTTCCATTACTATACAGTGATGTAGGAAAAGAATCACAAAAGTTCCATTGCCTTCATGGATTTAGTGTGAAATGTACTTATTTTTTTCAACCCATCATGGTCTCTCTGGCCTCTTGGGTTAGTTGGCTAATTCTCCTGGTACTTCCAAGTTCAAACTCCTGAAACAGAAAATCAGGTTCATCTAGCTCATGTTCGTGAATGAGATAACTGCATAAAGATTGACCTCCAAACCATGGACTCATTGGTCTTGGGTCAAATAACCACAATGGTGCACATATTCACTTCAGTGTTAGTGGAGTGGGAAGGGAGGAAGTATCAAGTGGTAAGGAGCATGGACACCAAGCACAAGCCTTCAGTGGAATCTGTGGGTAGAAGTATTCTCACAGGGGATTTCGGATAGTCACAATAATTGGAGTCTCTGATAAAGTGTGGTGCACAGAAGTCCCTCATGGAATGTTTATTAATAAATGAAGTTCTACTTCCTGATTTACTGTGGAATCATTTATGTCCCAATCATTTCTTCCAAATGTAGTTGAAGACATTTGGCTTCTCTGCACAAAATGCAACCATGGCAAGTGTCTACTACTCTGCCTTGTAAGAATCACAGATCTCACTGTGCATCTGGCATTCAATGTCATCGTCTCTTTGGGCTGATAACTTTCTGAGTAAGTTTGGCTTCTCATGGTCTTGACAGTGGAAAGGGAATTATGAAGGAATGTAAAGAATTTATATTCAAAAGCAATTAACTCTTTTCCTTTGACCTGGGCTTTACTATGGGGCTCAACTGCGATCAAGGCAGGATTCCTCATGCACCCTAGCTCCTGTTCAGTAAGTAGGAGGATAGTAACATGCAGACATCCGCAGTGTTCCTTCACTTTTTTCTACTTTGCCTTTCTTTAAATCCATGTCAGAATCGCCACTTTTTTGCATATGGTCTCCTATTTGTCCTGATTTGCCCAGGAAATAGTTCAGTCCTGTACACACTGGGATCATTTTTGAGACCTCCTATCTCTTGCACTCCTGGAGTCATGGCTGACTTTGTTCCACACGTGATGCTCTTGATTATCCATCCACCAGTTGATAGACATGTGGGTTGTCTTCACCTTTGACTATTATGAATAATGATGCTATAAATATTTGTGTCCACATTTTTGTTTGTGCATAATATTTCACTTCTCTTGAGTCTACAGCTAGGAATGAAATTACTTGGCCTTATGGTAATTCGATGTTTAAAATTTTGAGAAACTGCCAAACTGTTTTCCACTGAAGCTGCAAAATTTTGTATCCCTACCAGCAATATATGAGGGTTTTTATTTTTACAGATCTATATCAATACATTATGTGCTGCTTATTATTATTATTATTATTATTATTATTAAAGCCTTTCTAGTATATGTAAAGTGGTGTCTCCTTGTGGTTTTTGTTTGCATTTACCTAAAGACCAACAATGTTGGACATCAAGTGCTTACTCACAATTTGTGTGTTTTTCTTTACAGAAACTTCTATTCAAGTTCTTTGCTCATTTTTCAATTAGGTCATTTGTCTTCTTATTACTGCATAATAGTAAGAATTCCATATGGATTCTAGGTACAAGTCCTTTTGCAACTATTATTTTTCAATTCTGTGAGTTATCTTTCACTTTCTTCATAGTGTTCTTTTATGCATAAAACTTGTAAATTTTTGTGAAGTCCAATTTATCTATACTTTATTTTTCACATATGCAGTTTTTTGTTGTAGCTATGCTTTCTTTTTCATATATGCTTTTGTTGTTTTAAGAAGATTTTGCCTAACCAAATTTCATAAAGATTTACTTCTATGTTTTCTACTAGATGTTTGTAGTTTTATTTCTCTTTCTGAAAGAGAGAGAGAGGCAGAGTGGGAGAGAGAAAGAAAGAGAATGTGTGCACAATATAAGACAGGAGCTCAAATTTATTTTTACATGTGAATATACATTTATCCTCACACAATTTGTTGAAAAGACTATTGCTTCCCTATTGAATTATCTAGGAATATTTATGAACAATTAATTTACTATAGTTAAATATTTATTTCTGAATTCTCAATTTTATCCTATTGATCAATGGCTCTTTTCTAATGTCATTAACACATTGTCTTGATTTACTATAGCTTTCTAGCAAGTCTGAAAATTAGGAAGCCCTACAACTTCTTTTTCAAGATTGTGCTCCTTCTTTTGGTGTGTTTTTTCCTCCATATTAATTTCAAAACAAGCTTGTTGATTTCACCAAAAAAAAAAAAAAAGACATTCAGAGTTTTGATAGAGATTTCATTGAATCTGAAGATCAGTGTATTAGTCTTATCTCACATTGCTATAAAGTTACTACCCAAAACTGGGTAATTTATAAAGGAAAGAGATTTCACTCTTTCTTGACTCACAGTTCCACATGGTTGGGGAATCCTCAGGAAACTTACAATAATGGTGGAAGGCAAAAGGGAAGCAAGGACCTTCTTCGCATGGCAGCAGGAGAGGGATGTGCAAGCAGAGAAAATGCCAGATGCTTATAAAACCATCAAATCTTGTGAGTGCTCACTATCAAGAGAACAGCATGGAGGAAACCTAAAGTTATGATTCAAAGTGAGATTTGGGAGGGGACACAAAGCCTAATCATATCAATCAATTTGGGCATATTGTCCTCTTAAAATCATTATGTCTCAAATTCAGTATTATGGTGTCTTTACATTTATTTAGGCATTTTTAATTACTTTTAATATTGGTTTGTAGTTTTCAGTGTACAAAACTTGCACTTCTTTTGTTAAATTTATTCCTAAGTGCTTTTACATTTGATGATATTATAAAATAAATTGCTCTCTTAATTTCATCTTTTAAGAGACTCGATTTCTTAAGGCAGTTTTAGGTTTACAGCAAAATTGAGAGGAAGGTACAGAGATTTCCCATATACTTCCATTCCCACATATACATAGCCTTCTCCATTATCAACATTTCCTATCAGAATGGTACATTTGTTGCAATCAGTGAACCCACACTGACACATCTTAATAACCCAAAGCCCATAGTTTACATTAGAGTTCATTCTTGGTGTTATACATCCTATGGGTTTGGACAAATGTATAATGATATGTATCCACCATTATCATATGACATAGAGTATTTTCACTGCCCTAAAAATCCTCTGTGCTCTACTTATTCATCCCTCCTGTGACAGCTGACAACTCTGGATCTTTTTACTATACATATAGTTTTGCCTTTTCCAGAATGTCATATAATTGGAATCATACAGTGTGTACCCTTTAGACAGTTGCTTTTTCACTTAATAATACGAATGTATTTTAGGTTTTTTCATGTCTTTTCATGGCTTGAGAGCTCATTTTCTTTAGCACTGAATAATATCCCCTTGTCTGGATGTACCACACTTTATTTATTTATTCACCTACTGAAAGAAATCTTGGTTGTTTCACAGTTTTGCCAATTATGAATTAAGTTGCTATAAACACCTGTGTGTAGATTTTTGTGTGTACATAAATTTTCAACTCTTTTTGGTAAATACCAAGAAGAGGAATTGCTGGGTTGCATGGTAAGCACATAGTTAATTTTATAAGAAAACTGCCCAACTGTCCTCCCAAGTGGTTGTAGCATTCTGCATTCTCGCCAGCCATCAATGAGAGTTCCTGTTGCTCCACATCCTTGCTGAAATTTGGTTTAGTCAATGTTCTGGATGTTGGCCAATCTAATATGTGTGTAGTGATATTTTATTGTTGTTTTAATTTGCATTAGTCTGATGACATATGAGATGCAGCATCTTTTCATATGCTTATTTGTCATCTATGTATCTCCTTTGGTGAGGTGTCTATTAAGGTCTTTGACTCATTTTTTATTGATACATAATAATTGTATAAATATATGAAGTTATATAATATTTGATAAATGCATATCATGTGTAATAATTAAATCAGCATACTTAGGATGTCCATCACCTCAAACATTTATCAGACCTATGTTTTAATAAAGTTGTTTGTTTCTTATTCTTGAGTTCTAAGAGTTCATTGCATATTCTGAATGACAGTTCTTTAACACGTGTGTCTTTTGCAAGTATTTTCTCTCAGTATGTGGCTTGTCCTCTCATTCTTTTGACATTGTCTGTCAGATAGGAGCAGTTTTTCATTTTAATTAGGTTCAGCATCAGTTATTTATTTCACAGACCATACCTTTGGCCTTGTACCTAAAAAGGCATCATCATAATCAAGGTCATCTATATATTCCCCTATGTTACTTCTAAGAATTTTATAGTTTTGGTTGATACTATGATCAATACTGTGACCAATATTATGATCGATTTTGAGGTAATTTTAGGAGAAAGCTATAATGTATGTGTCTATATTTTATTTTATTTTGCATATGGAGGTACAATTGTTTCAATATCATTTGTTGAAAAGACTGTCTTTGGTCCATTGTATTACCTTTAGTTCTTTGTCAAAGATCAGTTGACTATATTGATGTGAGTCTATTTTGGGGTTTCTATTCCACTGATCTATTTGTCTCTAAGCCTGCCAATATCATGCTATCATGACTACTGTAGCTTCATAGTATGTTTTGAAGTTAGGTAGTGTCAGTCTTACAATTTTGCTCTCCTACTTTGATATTATGCTAGCTAGTCTGGGGCTTTTTTCTCTCCATATAAACTTCGCAATTATTTTCTCAATATCCACAAAGTGACTTTCCAAATTTTTGATAAGAATTATGTGGAATCTATAGATCAAATTGAAAAAAACCAACACCTTGACAATATTGAATCTTCCTGTCAATGAACATCTATTTCCATGTATTTAGTTTTTCTTTAATTTGTTTAATTACTGTTTTGTAGTTTTTCACAAAAAGATCTAGTACATGGTTTGTTAGATTTGTATCTAAGTATTTCAGTTTGGGGCACTGATGTAAATGGTATTGTGTTTTAACTTCAAATTCCACTGTTCATTGCTGGTATATAGATAAGCAATTGATTTTGTATGTGGTATTCTACAGTCCTGTATCCTGCATCCTTGCTGTAATCATTTGTTCAAGCTTTTCTGTTTTTTCCTTCAGATTTTCTATGCAAATGATGTTGTCATCTCTGAACAAATAGTTTTGTTTCTTCTTTTTCAAATTGTATACCCTTTATTTCTTTTTCTTGTCTTATTGCATTTGCTAGGACTTCTATTAAAGTGTTGAAAAGCCGTGGTGAGAGGAAATATCCTTGTCTTATTTTTAATGTTAGTGGGAAAGCTTCTAGTTTTCTTGTCATTAGGTATGGTATTAGCTGTAGGATTTTCGTACATATTCTTTATCAAGTTGTGGAAGTTTCACTCCACTGGTTTACTGAGATGTTTTTCAAATTTTATCATGAATAGATATTAGATTTCTCAAACGATTTTTCTGTATTTAGTAAAAACATAATGTGATATTTCTCTTTTAGCCTGTTAATATGATGGGTAACATCAATTGATTTTCAAATGTTAAGCCAACCTTACATACCTGAAGTAAATTCCTCTTGGTTGGTGTGTATAATTCTTTTTATACATTTTGGATTCAATGTGCTAATATTTTGTTGAGGATTTTTGCATCTATGTTCATGAGAGATACTGGTCTGTAGCTTTTTGTTTTTCTTGTAAAGTCTTTGTTGAGTTTCAATATTATAGTAATTCTAGATTCAGACAATGAGTTACTAGTTCCTCTGCTTCAATCTGCTGAAAAAAGATTGTAGAGAATTTATATAATTTCTTACTTAAATGTTTTGTAGAATTCACCAATGAACCCATATGGGCCTGGTATCTTCTGTTTTGGAAAGTTACCAATTCAATTTCTTTAATAAATATGGGCATAGTCAGATTGCCTGTTTATGTATAAATAAATCCACAGCATGAACATATGACATTTTTAAACCTATGTATCAGTTGATAGTTTGTAATTTAGGTTGTTTCCACTTTTTGGCTATTAGGAATAATGTTGCTATGAAAATTCATGTACAAGGTTTTTTGTGAACATGTTTTTATTTCTCTTAGGTATATACCAGTTATCTTAGAATAGCTACATCACATGGCAACTCTTTGTTTAACCATTTGAGAGACTTCCAGGATGTTTTCCATCTACAATATTTATATTTCTATCAGCAGTGTGTGAGATTTTCAGTTTCACCATGTGCTTATCAACACTTCTGTGTCATCAGTACTTTTTTCCACTTTTATTTAAGTTCAAGGGTACATGTGCAGGTTTGTTTTATAGGTGAGTTGGATGCCCCCGGGGTTTGGTGTACAAATTATTTCATCACCCAAGTTATCAGCATAGTACCCTATAGATAGCTTTTTTGATTCTCACCCTTATCCCACTCTCCACCCTCAAGTAGGCCCTGGTGTCTGTTGTTCCCTTCTTGATGTCCCTGTGAACTCAATGTTTAGCTTCCCCCTATGAGTGAGAATATGTGGTATTTGGCTCTCTGTTCCTGTGTTAGTTTGCTTAGGATAATGGCCTACAGCTCCATCCATGTTGCCACAAAGGACATGATCTCATTCATGTTATGGTTGCACAGTATTCCATGACGTATATATATCACATTTTCTTCATCCAGTCTACTGTTGATGGGCATTTAAGTTGATTGCATCTCTTTGCTATTGCAAATAGTGCCATGATGAACATATATATGCATGTATTTTCATAATAGAAAGATTTATCTTCCTTTGGGTATTTACCCAAGAATGGAATTGCTGGGTTGAGTGGTAATTCTGTTTTAAGTTCTTTGAGAAATCACCAGACTGCTTTTCTCAATAGCTGAACTAATTTACATTTCCAACAACAGTGTATGAATGTTCCCTGTTCTCCATAACCTTGCCAAAATCTGCTATTTTTTATTTTTAATAAAAGCCATCTTAACTGGAGTGAGATGATATCTCATTGTGGTTGATATTTGCATTTCTGTAATGATTAGTAGTGTTGAGCATTTCTTCACAGACTTATTGGCCTTGTGTATGTCTTCTTTTGAAAAATATCTGTTTATGTCTTTTCCCACTTTATAATGGGCTTCTTTGTGCTTTGCTTGTAAATTTGTTAGTTTCTTGTAGGTTCTGGATATCAGATCTTTGCCAAAGGCAGTTTGCAAATATTTCTCCCATTCTGTAGGTTGTCTGTTTACTCTGTTGGTAGTTTATTTTGCTGTGCAGAAGTTCTTTTTGTTTAGCTAAGTTCTATTTGTCGATTTTTTGTTTTGTTGCAATTGCTTTGATGTCTTCATCATGAAATCTTTGCCAGGTCCTAAGTATGTAATGGTATTTTGTAGGTTATCTTTCAGAGTTTTCATAGTTTTAGGTTTTACATTTAAGTCACTAATTCATCTTGAGTTTATTTTTGTGTAGAGGGTAAAGGACTCCAGTTTCAATCTTCTGCAGATGGCTAGCAAGTTATCCCAGTACCATTTATTGAAAAGAAATTTATTTCTCCTTTGCTTTTTTTGTCAATTTTGACAAATATTAGATAGTTATAGGTGTGTGGCATTATTTCTGGGTTCTCTGTTCTGTTCCATTGGCCTGTATGTATGGTTTTGTATCAGTACCACACTGTTTGGGTTACTGTAACCTTGTAGTATAATCTGGAGTTGGGTAATGTGATGCCTCCAGCTCTGTTCTTTTTGCTTAGGATTCCCTTGACTATTTGGGCTCCCTTTTAGATCAATATAAATTTTAAAATAGTTTCTTCTAGTTCTGTGAAGAATGCCATTGATAGTTTGATAGAAATAGCCTTTAATTGGTACATTGCTTTGGGCAGCCTGGCTATTTTAAAAATATTTATTCTTCCTATCCATGAGCATGGAATGTTTTACCATTTGTTTCCATCTCTGATTTCTTGGCATACCGCATTTGCAAAAGGTATAATTTTACACCTAGTAAACCCCATACTTTCTGCACAAAAGTTCTTTAATCTGATGAATTCAGCAAAGTTTCCAGATACAAAATTGATGTACAAAAATTAGTAGCATTTCTATATAACAACATCCAAGCTGAAAGCCAAATTAAGAATGCAGTTTCATTTACAATAGCCACAAAAAGAATAATATACCCAGAAATACAGCTAACCAGGGAAGTAAAAGATCTCTTCAGTTTTTTATTTGTGTCTTTGCATCTTTGCAAGGATTATCCCATTTCATCTAGGTTATCTCATTTATTGGCTTACAGTTGCTTATAGTATATCTTTATAATCCTCTCTTACTTCTGTAAGGTCAGAAATAATGTTTCATCTTTTATACCTTATTTTACTAATTGAGTCCTTTTATTCTTGTGAGTCTAGTGGAAAGATAGCCATGTCTTAATCTTCTTAATCACTTTTAATTTTACTGATTTCCTCTATTGTTTACTATTATTTATTTCATCCATATTCACTCTAATCTGTATTATTTTTATCCTTCTACTTGTTTTGTTCTTAGTTTAATCTCTTTTTGCTGGTTTCTTGAAGTGGATGGCTAGGTTATTGATGCAAGGCCTTTTTATTTGTCTTAATGTAGGCATCTATACCTAAATTTTTTTTCTATAAGCACTAATTTAGCTGTATCCCATCAGTTTTGGGTATGTGAACTTTTTAAATTCATTTTGAAGTGCTTTCCAATTACCCTTGTTATTTTTTTTAACCATTGGCTATTTCAGAGTATATCACTTAATATACAAGCATATATCAGAGATCTTGTGGGGTCAATTCTAGACCACCACAATAAAGCAAATATTGCAATAAAGTGAGTCACATGAATTTTAGGTTTCTCAGTTCATATTAAAGTTTTATTTACACTATACTGTAACCTATTAAGGGTGCAATAGCATTATGTCTTAAAAACAATGAATATAACTTAATTAAAATATTTTATTGCTAAAAAATGCTTACAATAATCTGAGCCTTCAGTGAGTCATAGTATTTTTGCTGGTTGAGGGTCTTATTTTTAGGCTAATAGCTGCAGATTGATCAGGGTGGTGGTTGCTAAAGGTTGGGGAGATTGTGGCAACTTCTTCAATAAGACAACAATGAAGATTGCCAAATCTGTTAACTTCCTTTCACAAAAGATTTCCCTGTATCATACAATGCTATTTGATAGTATCTTACCTACAGTAGAACTTCATTAAAAATTGGAGTAAATCTTCTCAAACCCTGCTCTGCTTTATCAGCTAAGTTCATGCAATATTCTAAATCTTTTATTGTAATTTTAATAATGCTCACAGCATTTTCACCAAAAGTTGAGTCCATCACAGGAAACATGTTCTTTGCTTATTCATTAAAAGCAACTTCTCATCCATTAAAGTTTTATCATAAGATTGCAGCAATTTAGTCTTATCTTTGGGTTCCACTTCTAATTCTAGTTCTCTTGTCATTTTTACTACATCTGAAGTTACTTCCTCCGCTGAGACTTGAACTACTCTTAGTCACTCGTGAGTTGGGAATTGAATTCTTTTGAATCTCTGTTAAGATTGATATTTTTACTTCCTCTCATGTATCTCAAATGTTCTTAATGGCATTGCGAATGCTGAACCCCGTCAATAAAGTTTTCAACTTACTTTACCCATATCTATCTGAAGAATCATTATCTATTGTGGCTGTAGCCTTACAAAATGTATTTCTTAAACAATAAGGTTTGAAATTTGAAATGACTCTTTGAGTCATGGGCTACAAAATAAATGTTGTGTCAGCAGGCATAAAAATAAAATAAAACTAAAACATTAATCTCCTTGCACATCTTTATCAGAGCTCTTGGGTGACCAGATACATTGTCAAACAGTAATATTTTGAAAGGAATCTTTTTTTTTTTTCCAGGCAATAGATGTCAATATTGGGCTTAAAATATTCAGTAAACTATGCTTCCAACAGATGTACTGCCCTCCAGGCTTGGTTGTTCTGTTTATACGTCACAGGCAGAATAGAATTAGCATTATTTTTAAAGGCCTTAGGATTTTTAACATGGTGAATAAGCACTGGCTTCAATTTAATGTCACCAGCTGCATTAACTCCTAATGAGAGGGTTAGCTGTCCTTGGAAGCTTTGAAGCCGGACATTGACTTCTGTTTAGCTAATGAAATTCCTAGATGACATCTTCTAATCGAAAGTTCTTTGATTGACATTGAGAATCTGTTTAGTATAGCAACCTTCATCAATTATATTACCTAGATTTTCTGCATAATTGCTTCATTTTCTACATTAGCACTTGCACTTCGTCCTGCACTTGTATGTCATGGAAATGGCCTTTTCCCTTAAACCTCATGACCCAATCTCTACTAGCTTCAATAATTTTTCTGCATCTACCTTACTTCATAGCCTCAAAGAATAAAAGATAGTCAGGACATTGATCTAGATTAGGCTTTAGCTTAAGGAAATGTCATGACTAGTTTGATCTTTTATCCAGACCACCAAAACTTTCTCTGTTTCAACAATAAGGTTGTTATTTATTTTTATTCACGGACTCACTGGAGTGTCACTTTTAATTTCCTTCAAGAACATTTTGTTTGCATTCACAACTTGGCTAGTTATTTGTTGCAAAAGGCCTATCTCAGCTTTTGACATGCCTTCCTAACTAAGCATAATCATTTCTAGCTTTGGTTTTAAAATGATAGACACGAAAGTCTTCCTTTCATTTGAACTCTTAGAGGCCATTTTTGGGATATTGGTTGGCCTAATTTCAATATTCTGGTGTCTCAGGGAATTGGGAGGTCTGTAGAGAGGGAGTTGTAGGAACTGCTGGTAGATGAAGCAGTCAGAACACACAGAACATTTAACAATTAAGTTTGCTATATTATCAGGCATGGTACACGATACCCTAAAACAATTACAATAGTAAAAGCAAAGATCACTGTTTGCAGATTACCATAAGCAATACAATAAAAAAAAATTTAATGTTGTAAGAATTACCAAAATAGGATATGGAGACATGAAGTGAGCTCATGCTCTTGGAATAATGGCACTAATAAACTTGCTTGGTGCAGATTTGCCACAAACCTGAATTCATAAAACTTATAGTATCTGTAAAGCACAAAAAAGTGAAGCACAATAAACAAGGCATGGCTGCACTATTTGTGTTTTTCTTTCTTCTCTTATTAATTTCTTATTTCAATTCATTAGGGTAAAAAACGTGCTGTTCAATTTTTAAAAATTTATTCAAGTTCTTTTTCTATGGCTTAGCATGTGGTCTGCCCTGAAGAATGTTCCATGTGCAAAGCAAAATGTGTATACTACTGTTGTTAGGTGAAGTGTTCGATAGAGACCTGTAAGATCTGGTGGTGGTGAAGTCACATTTTCTTGCTGGTCTCTTGTCTTGCTGCTCTGTACATTATTGAAAGTGGGTATTGGAGCTTTCAAACATTATTATTAAATTTTCTATTTTTATCTTTCATTGTGTCAGCTTTCACCTCATGTATTTTGGAGTTCACTTGTTAGATGCGTATATACTTAGAATCTGTATATCTTCTTGATGGATTGACACTTTTTTTTTTTGAGAGGGAGTCTCATTCTGTCGCCAGGCTAGAGTGCAATGGCGCGATCTTGGCTCACTGCAACCTCTGCCTCCCGGGTTCAAGCGATTCTCCTGCCTCAGCCCCCTAAGTAGCTGGGACTACCGGTGCGTGCCACCACACCCGGCTAATTTTTGTATTTTTAGTAAAGACCGGTTTCACCATATTGGCCAGACTGCTCTGGATCTCTTGACCTCGTGATCCACCCGTCTAGGCCTCCCAAAGTGCTGGGATTACAGGTGTGAGTCACTGCGCCCCGCCAGGATTGACACTTTTACCATTATAAAGTGTTCTTGTCGCTAGTAACAATTTTGTACTAATGCCTATTTTTTCTTTGGTATTAGTATAACCCCTCTAGCTTTTTTTAATTACTGTTTTTACATACTGCTGCATTGTATACCTTTTTCTAACCTTCTACTTTCAACCTATTTATGTATTTGAAATTTAAATTGTGGACTTTTAAGAAAGCATGCACATAGTTGGATCATGTTTTTTCCTTTAATCTATTCTGACAATTTCTATCATTTAATTGGAGAATTTAATCAATTTAACGTGTAACATATTATCCATAATTAATACTTAATATACTACTAATGTATCATTTAAGGTTTCATAGCTGCCATCTTGTTCATTGTTCTCCACGTGTATTTTCTCTTATTTTGTACATTAGTTCTTGCACTGACTGCTTTTGTGTTAAATATTTTGTAGTGTTATATCTTCACTACCTTATCATTTTTTAACTATGTATTTTGGATTTGTGAGTTGTTTCCCTAGATATTACAATTAACATCTTCTCTTACAACTATTGGCTTAAATTAATATCAATTAATTTCAGTTTTACATATATAATGTGTGTATATGTAAACTTTACTCCTTTATATCTCTGTTCTCTCCTTTATGTTGTTATTGTCATAAATATATTTACATACAATTTATACTCATAAACATATTTATAATGATTGCTTTATTCAATTTTCTTTTAAACAGGAAAGAAAGACTTAAAAACAAAAGTGCATTTATATTGTGTTTTATATTTACCTTTACCTGTGCTTACTATTTTTTGTGATTATTGTTTAGTAATCTATTAAGCCTAATAGATTTAGTAGAACTGATTTGACTAATTCTCTCAGTTTTTATTTATTTTAATTTATCTTTAATTTGGAAGGATAGTTTTTCTCTCACTCTAGAATTATTTTTCTTTGTTGGTTGTTTGTTTTTTGTCTGTTTATTTTCTGAAGTTGGCTATTGGTTATTCATGGTTTGTAATAGCAAGTCAGCTATTAACCTTAGTGAGGATCCCTTATATATGATGATTCATTTCATTCTCGTTGGATGCAAAATTCCTGGTCTTTTGATGGTTTGGTTATGATAATGTCTAGATGTGATTCTCTTTGTGTTTATCCTATTTGAAGTTTGTTGAAATTCTTAAATGTGTATATTAACTATTTTTTGCTATAAATTTGTGAAGATCTTTACCTTTACTTATTTTTTTTCCTCTTCCTGTGTCTCATTTTCTGTTGTGATTCTTATGATATGTATGTTTGCATAATTTATGCTGTCATATAGGTCTCTGAGGTTGTATTCATTTTTCTTCTTTTCTTCTGTTTCTCTTACTAGATAATTTCAATTGATATTTCATCAAGCTCCATGATTCTTCTGCCAGTTGAAGTTTACTGTTTGGTCTCTGTAATAATTTGTTTTATTTCATTTATTATACATTTTACCCCCAGAATTTCTGTTTGGTTATTTTTAAATAATTCATCTTCTTGTTGTGTTCTATCTACTGAAATATCTTTCTCCACTTTCCTTTAGTTCTTTAATGACATTTAAAATAAGTAATTTAAAGCCTTTATCTCAGTTTAAAGTCTAGAATTCCTTAGAGACAAATTTTATTAACTGCTTTTTCCTGTACATAAGCCGTGTTTTCATATTTCCTATCATGTTTTGTAATTTTTTGTTTAAAAAAATAGTTAAAAAAATCAAATTTGGCAACTCTGGGAATTAGGTGCTTCTCCAGACTCCAAGATGTATTGTTTTTGCTGTTTATTGTAATGACTTTTGTTGTTTAGTTACTACTACAAACTAGTTCTATAAATCTATATGCTTGGTCATGTGTGGGCACTGAAGTCTTTACTTGGTTAGCTTTGTATTCCACTAATGACTACACAGAGATTTCACCAAATTCCTGCAAACAGTAATCCCTCAGACTTTGCTAAATGGTTTCTTATGTGTATTGAGGACACACCTTCTGCATTCAGTCAGGTGGTTGGCAATTCCTTCTTAGTTTTTTCTTCTTCCTTCTACAAAGCCTCAAAATCATCCAGAATTTAGTTTAGGGCCTCCTCAGGCCTTTTCTATGTGCCCATGAACTTCTAGATTCCCAGGATATGTAGGAGACTTTTAAAGCACCATGGATATATTTTACCCTAGTTTCTTCTTATAAGTTTGTAGTTAGATTCTTTTTTGCTGACTGCCTCAGTCAGCCAGCAAATTAAAACAGTTCTCTGTAATTTTGTTTTGTTTTTTTGACAAATGCCCCTGAGTGAAGCCTTTTCATACTATGCAAGCTTTGAGTCAGGTTAAATATAGACAGCCTTGTAAATGGGGAATTCCAGGAGACCATTAGGCCAAATAACCATAATTTGGAAACAAGGCTTTGAAATAATTCAAACTCCATTCTGTTTCCTTCAATGGATTCTAGGCTGCACTTGGAAAGTGGATCTCATTTCTCAAGACTCCTATAAAGTTAAAGTATGGTAATTAGTACTAGAACAAATTACAATGTGACAAAACCCTGTATTATACCTAAAATTCAAATACATGTCTTAAATCATGTTCTTGAGTTGCTGCAAGTCACTGATTAATTTCTAGAGTTCTGAAGGAAGTTGATTCTAACCCTATTTTGGGTATATATTTTAAAAACTGCTTTTATGAAAGATTGACTACCTAGAAGTTCCTATTTTATCATTTTTGTTAATAGCACCTCTTTCATTAGATTCTCAACTTCTTAAAGAAAGGAAAATTATTTATTTTTATGTATGTATTCCTAGTAATGATCATGGAGCTTACTACAAATAGAATAATCAATATATTTTGGGAAAAGGAAAAAAGGGGGTTGAGGGAATTTAAAAAGAGGGAGGGAGGAAGGCAAACAGGAAAATATATTATTGTATTCTTCTCCAGCTAATGGAAATATTTACTTTCTACATTACTCTTGAAAAATAATGGCATTTTTGCATTTCAAAAAATTTTCCAATCATCAGACAACAGTTGAAAAGACGTTTTGTTGAAAGGGAGAAAATATCTTTGGAAATGTCTTCCAGAAATACTAGATAGGGCACCAAGTCATATGAGCCGAAAAATGAAATACCAGGAATGGGTTCTTTTCTTCACTTTATCCTTTATGTCTAAAATGACTGAAACAATGTGGGATACTGAACTAAATTCTTTATAAAAGCCCACAGTTAATATGCCCAGAGTTATAGTTTATTTGTTTTTTTTTTCTGCCTTTTTTGCCTTAGTTGTTTCCTTGGGGAAAAGTCTCAGAAACAGATGTGCAGAGTGGAGATGGTTATAGATTTAAATTTATGACTTTTGAAATAAATTGCCAATGTTCAACACCATGCCAAGTGCATACATAGTGTTCCAGTTTTATCATATTCTACCTTATATTAGATATTATAATTTCAGTTCTTTTGCCTCTATCTTATTCACCATAGTACGTCTTTAAACACTAAAACTCTGTATTATACTTATTGATTGAATATGCATACAAATAACAGGATAGAATGTAAAAGGTGCTAGTAAAGACTAAACTCCAAGTGATTTTCTCAATAACAATTTCAAGTCACGAGTTAAAAATAATAAAAAGAAAAACAATCTCACAGAAGGTGCCTTGATTTTTCAATTCTCTTCACTAAGGCAGGTCTGTACAAACTGTACACAGCTTCAAACTTAGTTACTCCAGACCTTTTGCTCCCAGTAGGGAATTGACAAAATGTTATCAAGCATTATTATATATTGCATTGTGGGAGTTACAGCACTTATCTACAATGAAGAGGCAGAATTGGAGGAAGTAAGTGCCTGATTAGAATTTGAAGATAAGCACAACCTGTTCTGTAGCTGTCAAGCAGCTGCTCAGAGCAGCCCTGTTCAACCTGATAATTAGCTTATAACTGAACTGTTGAGATTTATGATAAGCTCTTGCAGGTCCCTCTACTCTCCATGCTCTTCCAAAGATGCTGATTACACTTATAAAGTTTAAGCCACTGAGATTCTCTCCAATTCTAATATTCTGTAATACCTTAAAATTTCTACTTGAAAATTAAATGTATGAACAGGTACTTTCTAAGACAGACATAAAACTCATTTTATGATGGTTTCAAAAATTCAATGTATAGAATGGACTCAATCTTTTATTTTTTATTTTGAGATGGAGTCTCACTCTGTCACCCAGACTGGAGTACAGTGGCACAATCTCAGCTCTCTGCCACCTCCACCTCCCAGGTTCAAGCAATTCTTCTGCCTCAGCCTCCTGAGTAGCTAAGATTACAGGCACATGCAGTCACTCTCAGCTAATTTTGTATTTTTAGTAGAGATGAGTTTTTACCATGTTGGCCAGGCTGGTCTCAAACTCCTGACCTCAAGTGATCCACTCACCTTGGCCTCCCAAAGTGCTGGGATTATATGCATGAGACACCTCACCCAGTCACCCAAAGTCTTAACTCATTCCAGCATTAACCCAAAAGTCCAAGTACAAAGTTTGATCTGAGAAAAGGCAAATTCCTTTCAACTATGAGCCTATAAAATCAAAAACAAGTTAGTTACTTCCTAGAATTATGGGGCTACTGGCATTGTGTAAATACATTCATTCCAAATGAGAGAAATTGGCCAAAACAAAGGGGCTAGTGGTCCCATGCTAGTCTAAAATCCAGCAGAGCACTCATTAAACCTTAAAATTCCAAAATCATCTTTCACTCCATGTATCACATCCAGGACACACTGATGAAAGAGGTGGGCTCCCATGATGTTGGGCAGCCCCACCCTGTGGCTTTGCCCCTGTGGTAAATACCCATTCCCAGGTGTTTTCATGGCCTGGCATTAAGTGTCTGTGGCTTTTCCAGGTGCATGGTGCAGCTGTTGGTGGATCCACCATTCTGGGGTCTGGAGAATGGTAGACCTCTTCTCACAGCTCTACCAAGCAGTACCCCAATGAGGACTGTGGCGGGGGGGGCTACAATCTCACATTTCCCTTTTTCACTGCCCTAGCAGAGGTTCTCCATGATGGCTCCACCCCCAGCAGCAAACTTCTGCCTGGATACCCAGGTATTTCCATACTTCCTCTAAAAACTAACTGGAGGTTCCCAACCTTAGTTCTTGACTTCTGTGCACCCACAGATTCAACACCATGTGGAAGCCACCAAGCCTTGAGGTCTGCAACCTCTGAAGCAATGGCCTGAGCTGTACCTTGGCCCCTTTCAGCCACGAGTGGAGCTGAAGCAGCTTGGATGCAGGGCACCATGTCCTGAGGCTACAAAGAGCTCCTGGGTTAGGTCCACAAAACCATTTTTCTCTACTAAGCCTCCAGTCCTGTGATGGGAGGGACTGCCGTGGAGGCTTCTGACCCACGCTGGAGAACTTTTTCCCATTGTCTCGGTGATCAACATTCCACTCCTCATTAGTTATGCAAATTTCTGCAGCAGACTTAATTTTTTCCCTAGAATATGGGTTTTTCTCTTCTATTCCATTGTCAGGTTGAAATTTTTCCAAATTTTTATACTCTGCTTTCTGTTGAACATTTTGCTGCTTAGACATTCCTTCCATCAGATACCCTAAATCATCTCTCTCAAGTTGAAAGTTCCACAGGTATCCAGGGCAGGGGCAAAATGCCACCAGTCTCTTTGCTAAAGAATAGCAAGAGTGACCTTTACTCCAGTTTCCAACAGGTTCCTCATCTCCATCTGAGATCACCTTAGCCTGGACTTTACTGTCCCTATCACTTTCAGCATTTTGGTCAAAGCCATTCAACAAGTCTCTAGAAAGTTCCAAACTTTTCCACATCTTCCTGTCTTATTCTGAGCCCTCCAAACTTTTCCAATCTCTGCCTGTTATCCATTTCCAAAGTCACTTCTACATTTTCAGGTATCCTTGAAGCAGCTCCCCACTACCTTGATGCTAATTTACTGTCCATTCTTACACAGCTATGAAGAAATACCTAAGACTGGGTAATTTATAAATGAAAGAGGTTTAATTGTCTCACAGTTCCACATTGCTGGGGAAGCCTCAGGAAACTTATAATCCTGGTGGAAGGCAAAGGAGAAGCAGGCACCAGGGCAGGAGGATGGAGTGAGTGCCAGCAGGGGAAATGCCAGATACTTATAAAACTGTCAAATCTCATGAAAACTTACTCAAATTGCATAGTGGTCAATTTGGGTCTTCTAGGGTATCCATCAGCCAAGTAACAGACATTGTAACCTTGTGTTTATTATTCTCCAAGCTCTCTGACTTCCTTTCTTCCCATTGAACTCTTCAAGCTCATTCTCCTCTCAGGGCCCATATATTTGGTATTCTAAGAGGAATTTTCTTCCCAAGACTTCTGTGTGCTCCCTTCTCTTTCTCTAATATTCTCTCCTCTGATAGGACTTCCTCAGTAGTAGCTGAAGCAGCCATGCCCAACCCTTTCATCTCAGTCACTATCAATCACACTACCCTCTTTTGTGTTTCTTTTCTGTCTCTTTCTCTACTGAGAACAAACATGAGCTCGTAGTTATATCTGTGTTGCCTAAACCACACCTTAACCTGTAAAAAGACTTCAGTATCAGATTTGTTGACTGACTCACTTCCACCTAATTTATCTTGAGTTTTTCTCACCTGAAAATGGGCCTCATTACTTCTATCACATAACATTGTTGTACAGTAAACAAGATGGCCAAATGTGAGTTATTGATGTTTACTTACTGTGAACTTGATGTCTTAAGTTCCACACTTCATGTCTCATCTCAATTCATTCCAATTACATATCCATCTTTTCCACTAAAAAATGATCTTAAAAAACTTTCTAGTGATCCCCATGAGGGGATCTAATGACCCTTTCCATTTCTGTATTTTATCTAATACCCTGCCAGCATTTGACAAATTGAAATGATCCTTTTTTCTTGAAACATTTTATTCCAGTGAAGCTGTTGACTGCATAGTCTCCCTTTTGTTTTCTTCTATTTCACAGAAAGCTTCTTCTGAATTTATTTTGCTGTCTCTGCTCAGCTGCTGTAGTTAATGTTGAAGAGTCTCAACACTGAAGAATGTGTCCTGGGCACTGTTCTCTTTCTAAACACTGTCTTAAAATGATCTCATCCAATCTCAGGGTTTCAAATGCCATCTACATGCTGGTAACTTTGAAAACTGGTTCTCTTAAACTGACCTTTCTGTTGAGATGTGAACTTGCCTAACTAATGGCTTACCTGATGTTTTGCAGTTGGATTTCTTTTTTATATATATATTTTTGAGATGGAGCCTCACTCTGTCATCCAGGCTTGAAAGCAGTGGCACAGTCTTGGCTCAGTACAACCCCCACCTCCCAAGATCAAAGAATTCTCCTGCCTCAGCCACCCAAGTAGCTAGGATTACAGTGTGTGCCACCATGCCCAGCTAATTTTTGTATTGTTAGTAGAGATGGGGTTTCACTATGTTAGCCAGGCTGGTCTTGAACTCCTGACCTCAAGTGATCTGCCTTCCTCAGCTTCTCAAAGTGCTGGGATTTCAGGCATGATGTCACTTCTACCTATTGCTCAAACTTTTCCCTTTAGTCAACACAGTTAATCCATTTGCAATCATATCCTGTGTCTGTCTATTTCTATTTCAGCTCTCATCTGAACTTCAAGATGCCTCATCTCTGTTCTGTCTCTTTTGCCCTCTGAAATCTCTCCCCTAAAAAAGCTACAGTGATTTAAATATATATATAAAAATCATATTGTAGCATCCACCTGCTGAAAATATTTTGTCTTATTCTTACTGTTAAAGTAAAATCCACATTCTATCGTAGCTGGCACATTCCCTATAATCTGGCAGCAACCACATTTTCTCCCTCTCATTCTCATCTTGCTCCCTGCTCCAGCCCCTGCTGGGCGTCATCACTGTCCCCTAAGGTGCCAAGATGACTTTCTCCTAAGGAAGTGCTGTCTTTTTGTGTGGACCATTATTACCTCTGTAGTATTGCTCCTCTGTTATTCAAGTCTCAGCATAAATGTTACCTTCAGGAAAACCTTTCCTGACCATCAAACCCATCAGCGTATGTTGCCAATCTCCTAGGCATTGTCTCTTCATATCACAGGGTTTTATTTTCTTCATAGTAATTTCATAGTACTTATCACTCCTTCACATTATATTGTGTATTTATTTGCCAATATTTTAAATCACTCATTAGAATGTAAGTCCCCCGAAGGATGTTTTCATGGTCTTTTTGTATCTTTATTAGCTAGGGCAATGCTCAAATAGTAAGAGATCAATAAAAATGGTGTGAATTAATGGATATTGTACAATAAGCACTAAATTAATTAAATTAAGCTCCTAGCTTCTTTCCTGAATTCCAAACTGAATTCTCAAATTCTAACTGTATTTATTACCTTGGATGACCCCTAGGGTCTTCAATCTCCACAACTCAAAACAACAGACTTTCCATCATAGTACTGTACTCCCAACTTAAATCTTGATCTCCGTTTTAAAGTTTTCTTTATACCTATAAATACCATCTACTCTGCTCTCTCAAGAAGAAAAAACCTGGGAGTCACCTTTCTCATGTTACCCATGTTTATTTAGCCACATGTGTTCTGAAACTAATCACCCTGGCCATGATAGCTTCATTTCCAATCTATTTCCACTCCAGTTTCCCAAGAAATCTAAAACACAAGCCAAACATCACTCCATTACACAAGGTCACTCAGTTCCACTTGGATAAAGCCCCAATTGCTTTCAGTATATTTATTCATTCAATCCCTCATTCAGTAAATATTCAGTGTTTACTGTTCAGAATTACAGGTGCCAGGAATAGAGTCAAAAAAACCGAAGTCTCTGCCCTTATGGCACTTATATTCTAGTAGGAGAGACAGGCCAAAATAGTATGAAAAATGGAAAGTAGTAAAAGATTCTGTAGGGAAACAAAAATAAAAAGAAGTGAGAAAAATAGAAAGACCACAAGTGATTGGGCTTGGAGGGCTTTTTTAGATTAGGTGGTCAAGAGAAGATTACTGTAAGGAGCTGGCATTTGACCAGATCCTGAATGAAAAGATGTAGGACCACGTGGATTTCCAGTGGAAGGGCATTTCACATCGAAATAAAAACAGGGGCAAAAATCCTGAGGTGGAAATATGCTTGAGGTGTTTGAGGAGCTGCAAACAGGCCAGGAGGGTGGGAGCACAGTGACCAAGGGGCTGGATCATTCTATCTTTGTCCATCTGCCTCTCAGGCTTAATATTTTCCTTGTTCTCCTTACCCATGTTGCACCACTGGTCATTTCCCAAGCACATCAACCACTCACATGGGCCCATATCTTTGCATATATTATTCTTTCTGCCTAGAGTGTACTTTTTTCTTATTCCTCTAAGCAACTCCCATTTACCCTTATGGTGCCAAAATAAATGTCACCTTTCTCAGGAACAACTCTCATTCTGCCAAATAGGTAGCATTTCTCTGAGTTCCCACTCCTATACTCCTCTCTGTCATAGTATTTAAAGCACCATTCTAGCTGTTTACTTGGATCCCCCCCATACAACAGTTCTGTGAGAAGTTGGATGCTTATTATATGTATTTTTTAATAGAAGGAAGGAAGGAAGGAAAAAATGATAGATGAATAGAAGAAAAAAGGGAGACAAAAAAGAGGTAGGCTTAGAAAATTTTTATAATCTAATATTTTATTGTCTAGAAATGCCTTTATGCTGCGTAACTTTCTTACTGCATTTGGTTGTATTTCATAGAAATCAGTGTAGAGAATTCCAGTGTTCATATAAAAATGAAATCTTGGAAATTATTTGATCATCACTCCTCTTCACAAAACACAAATGTACTCTCGTACAAAGTCAGGCAAAAACCTGCAATAGCAGGTTGCCTCATGCACTTCAGACTTACACATCATCTTGGAAGGCCAGCTTTGTTGATATAGTAACTGGATCTCTATCAGAAACCAAGAATTAATGTAGAAAAGAGGAGAAGTACAGAGGCAATACGGAGAACTCGGGCCGAGCATTTGTGAAGTGACTGGGTCAGCTACCCTTGGGCAGGCACAATGATGTGCACAATTCCTGGTCCCTGGTGCTGGTCAGTGAGGTCAGAATTACGAGTTTCAGGTGGAGCCCGTAAGGAACTACAAGAGGGGCTTGCTCAAGGTTGTTCATTAACTTATTTTAGTTGCAGACATTTTAATTAATTCTATTTCTGGACATACTATAATAACCATTTTGTATAAGGATGCATTCTTGTTTTGTTTGGGATTTTTTTTTAATTGCCCAGACCTCTTTCTCCCTTCCAAAGTGTTCCACTGTAATGTGTTTGATATGGCTTTTCAAATAGTTTTATGTAATTTTTTAATTGGCATAAATGACAATGTTCTATTAATTTTATTCTATTGTTTATTTTTAAATCGAATCATATATTTTTACAACTTACTCGTTTTGCTGCATATTTGTTTTACTTACCTCACTCCCTAGTAACTGATTCTTCTATTACTTCCAACACTTCACTATCAAGAAGGGTGCTTAAGTGATATCCTTCTACATGTTACCTGATGGAACAGTGAGGAAAAATAATTTGCTGCAGAAATAAAAGACAAAGATAACAAGCCAACTGCTTTTCTTCCTCTTAATATTATCAATATCATGCTTTCAAGAAACCACACTTTAGTAACATGGCAGAAGAGGGGAAGCTTGAACAAAGACCCCTTGCCACAAACAGCATGGAAATAGGAAAATATCCACCTTTAGACAGAGCTATCATAAGGAAAAGACAGGACATCTGAATCAAACATTTCAGTTGATGGGCACTTCCACATCCCCAAGTTAACACAATGCAAAAAGAAAAATAAAACACAATACTCCAAACTTCAATAAGAATCCATGAATGAGGTTGTTCAGACAACACCTCAAGTAAGAAACTGAAAAACTAAGAACAGCAAAGAACAGCAACAACATATTTAGATGCATCTAAAATAGATGCATCAAGAGTTGATCAAACTACTGAAAGATAATAAAGAAACAAATAAAACCATCTTGGAAAGGAAGACTAAATTATGCAGTTGCTAAGGGAGAATAGATTCGGATAAGATCTAACAAGAAGAACTGAAGAAAATCAGAAAACAGCCAAGGAAATAAAAATGAAATAAAGAAAGAAGTAAACACAGAGAAAAAGTAGTTTAAATAGAAAACAAAGAAAGGGAGTATAATGAGAGCTTCTGAATAATACTTTGAAGCAGAACTAATATTTAAAACTATAATCCAAGAAAGCTTTCCAAAAATAAGAAAATGTAAATTAATAAACTGAGAGTCCTCTGGCACCTGGGAAAATTGATTTAGAAAACTAACTTCAAGAATACTCTTAAAAGCAAAAAAAAGAAAAAAGAAAAATCCTCAGCACTGTTAGAATAAGAAAACGAGGTTGGCATCAAGTCTCTCAACAGCAAATATAAGGCAATGGTGTGGTGGGAGAATTTTATAAGAAATGCAAGGACATCTAGCCAAGCCCTTAAGCAACAAAAGGTTAGAAAGTTAGTTTTGAATGTGAAAGATTGAAGGAATGCTATTACCTTGAGCTTTTCTGATGAGTATGTTAAAAGATGGGCTCCAGAAATCTAAAGGTTGACTCGGGAAACCGTCAAAAAGAAACTAGTGAGTGTGTATATAATTGTAAAACTAAGAAGTAAGCAAAGTTGGCACAGACTGGAAAATTGATGGTTTTGATAAAGCAGAAGGAACGTAACTAGAATAATTGAGAAAAGTGAAAAACAAAGGAAAGTAGAATTAGACACTGACTACTATATAATTCACAGGTAAGAAGCAATGTTTATCACATAAAAAATTATAGACCTGATAGTAAAAGTTAAAACAGAGTGAATTAAGGGCAATACAAGTTGTATAAATACAAATATAACCACTACTATCAAAATACAAACATTTCTAAAGGCTAAAATATTTAACTATAAATATGTACATATGGAGAGAGACACATAAAAAATTAGTCAACCCACACAGCAACTTCAATATTATCTAAGAGTTTACTGGAGGCATTAGCTAATGTAATTGGATAAGAGAAAAACCAGGGATACAAGAATTGAAAAAGAATAATAAGAACATCTTTATTTGCCAATGACATAACATTATATTCTATAAATATGACTGAATCTATGATAAAGCCAATTATAAAAATGAGCATTTGTTAAGATAGCAGAATAAAAATCAAAATATAGAAATCAGTATGCTTTATATGCAGCATTAAGAACCCCTTGAAAGAGAAAATACCATAGCAACAAAAATATGTTTATATTACTTAGCAAAAAATGCACACAACATTTACTAAGGAAACAACAACAATTATAAAACACTCTTCAAAGACACTTGAATAAATAGAAATATACACCATTAAAACACATCACCAAGATGTCAGTTCTCCCTAAGTTAAACATTTAATTTATCCCAATAAAAATATAAACAAGGTATTTTGCTTTAGCTAGACAAGTTGATACTAAAGTCCACACAGAAAAACCAAATGAATGATAATATGTAATTATAGTTATAATAATTCGGTAAAAGAAGGCCTGTGGGAGGACTAGTCTTACCAGATACTAAAAAATACAGCTAAATCTAATGAATAAATAAATACTAAAGCATGCATAGACAGAAGACCAATCAGATGGAATAGAAAGTCTAAAATTACATGGAGCTGCATATGGAAGTCTGGTATCTAAAAAAGGAAGTATCTCATATCAATGAGAGCAAAGGAGTTTTTAATAAATTGTGTTAAGATAAATGAATAGCCAACTGAATATGGTTTTAATTAGATCCGTTTCTCACATCATATGTAAGAAGAGAATCATGATAGATTAAACACCAAATTTAAAAAAAATACAAATATCCAAAGATTAGAATAAAATCATTCATTCTAACCTGGGTGTAGAGAAAGAGTATCTATACCACAACCAGAGTCAATTTTAAAAACTGATTATTTTTCTTCAAAAATTTGTATAAAATTATGGTTAAAAATATGTACACAAAGTCACAAGAAAATAGACAAACCATGGGAAAATTGTGACATATATAATAAATAAAAACTAATTTCATTAACATATAAAGACTTTTATAATTGATGAGAAGACCAAAAATGAAAATGAATATGGAAAGAAAATTCACAAATACATATATATGTGAAATAGCACTTAAACCTCTGAAAAAAATAGTCTCACTCATGAAAATTAAATTATTAAAACTTAACTGGAAAATATTTTCTTACCAATTAGATGGGCAAGAAAGTCAGTCTTGATAAAACATGCTCTTGGCAAGGCTGTACAAATGTCATTCTCGTGCGTTATTGATGGAAATAAAAGTGGTATGACAATAGACGGAAAGTTAGCACTACCTAAAATGTAGCAAAACCAAATGTTCATTTACCTTTTAACTCAGAAATTTCACTTCTTTCTTTTTTCTTTTTTTTGAGACAGAGTCAGGCTCTGTCGCCAGGCGTCAGGCTGGAGTGCAGTGGCACGATCTCAGCTCACTGCAACCTCCATCTCCTGGGTTCAAGCAATGCTCCTGCCTCAGCCTCCAGAGTAGCTGAGACTACAGGCACGCACCACCATGCTCAGCTAATTTTTTTTGTTGTTGTATTTTTTAGTAGAGACAGGGTTTCACCATGTTGGCCAGAATGGTCTCGATCTCTTAACCTTGTGATCCACCCTCCATGGCCTCCCAAAGTGCTGGGATTACAGGCGTGAGCCACCGTTCCCAGCCTTCACTTCTAAAATTTATCTGGACCGGGGCAGTGGCTTGTGCCTCTAATCCCGACAGTTCTGGAGGCTGAGGCAAGCGGATCTCTTGAGATCAGGGGTTTGAGACCAGCCTGGCCAACATGGTGAAGCCCCATCTCCACTAAAAATACAAAAATTAGCTGGGCATGGTGGGGGGCACCTGGAATCCTAGCAACTCAGGAGGCTGAGGCAGGAGAATTGCTTGAACCAGGAGGAGGAGGTTGCAGTGATCCAAGACTGTGCCATTGTACTCCAGCCTGGATGACAAGAGTGGAAAAAATTAAAAAAAGAAAAAGAAACAAAAGGAAAAAAAAAGAATTTTTCTGAAGATTAATGTTCAACACTTGGAAAATATACATGTATAAGGTTATTATTTGCAACATTATTTGTAATTTCAAGATACTAGAATCAATCAAAATATTCAAATACAGGAGATTGGTTGCATAAATTGTGTTGCATCACACAATGGAGTGCTGTACAGAAGGAAAAATGAACGAAGGTGAATTGACATGAAGCAATTCTATGTATTTTTAAATGAACGAACAAAAAGTACAAAAGGCATATATAATATAGTAACTTTTGAATAAGAAAAAAATAAAGTAAGATAACATCTGTCTGCTTACTGTTACAAAATAAAACACAGGAAGGATAAACCAAAAAACAATAAAAGGGGAAACTGAGTGGAAGTTAGAGGAGAGCGAAGATATTTTTCTGAGTATGTCTTTTTAACTTTTAGAAGCATGTTAATGCTCTACAAATTCAAAATCTGTGATGAGATCTATAAGGATGAGATAAAAGGAAAACCTAAAAATGTGAAAGAAACAAATAAACCCAACTGCATTTCAAATGAATAATGTAACAATCATTTAAAAATGAAATCTCTGGGATGAAGGTTGGAAAAAGGAGGCTGCTTTCTCCATGTATAAGAGATGGCCCAGTTTCCATGAAGAGCTGGTGTTCCTCCAGTTAGAGAAATTGATCATATACAAAAGAGCATACTGAAGGCAGAGGCTGCCTGTGTGTGCAGATGTGTATGTGAACATGTGTGGCCCTACACCTGTGAAGCATGTGGTTGGAAGGATGAGAACTGGTTGATCAAAGGGAGTCCTGAATTTAAATCCAAGATGTGGGATACAGAGAGAGTACGTTAACCAGGAGCTTCTTCATAATGATTAATGTAATCCCAGGGTGGAGAATACTGAGCATTTGATGAGATAATGTGTTTCAGAGCTGAGACTGTGATACCCTATTCCTGGGTGCAAATCCAGCTTAATCTCATTCTTACTCTGGAACCTTGGACACATATTTAATTTCTCTCAGTCTAAGTTTCCTCATCTGTAGAAATAAAGAGTTGTATCTTCCTCCTATGTTTAGGTAGGAAATAAATTAGTGTGTTTGTGCAACACATGAGGTAACTCGTATTAAGGATTTCACTGGAAAGCAAGATGCAAACTCTGCAAAAAGCAGGTTGCTTTTCATATTGTTCACCCTTGTGCCCTCAGGCCTAAACTACTGCTTGGCAGGGATCTATGCCTTCTTTCCCATCTATGGAATGAATGAATGAAAATCTTTTCCTGACCCTTGACCCATAACAAGCTTCATAAATGTTAGCTGTGTTGTCGTGGTCTCCATAATTATGATTATCCTCTTCATCATTAATGTATATAAAGGTGTTTTGTCTTCAAAAGTAAGTGAGAAATGTAGACAGCCCCCTGTACTTTCAACAAGTAATGTTGGATTTTATTGCATCACATGAAGAAGATTGACCACTGGGGAGGAATCTGGTGGGGGAAACGGTTTAATAGCAGAATCGAGTATATACACTTCTTTCCTGATTGATGTTTCCACCACGGTTATTTGATGCCTCCTCTGCCCTCTCTCAGATAGCTTGAAAGACAAAAAAAGAAAAAAAGGCTTCCAAAAGCTGAAAATAGTCTGAGACCATAGAAGTAGGGCAACAGTCCTGAGTATCAGTAAATTGATCCCTTTGAAGTTTTATGTTAGCAGAAACTCGGGCCCATAACAGAAGTTCCTGATCTCATTAGGGAGAAAGTAAATCCTTTAGAAATAAGTCTTCTCACAGTTTAATAACTTGGGTTTCAGTTCTTTGAGAAAAATTCCTGGCTGGATTACACTCTAGAGCCATATTTCTTGCAAAATCTGACATCTGAAGTCCTAGACTGAGCAAAGAAATACTTTTTCGGGGGTGGGGGTAGGAAGAAGTTTAAAGTTGGGGAAAAAATCTTTTATGGAAAGACATCCCAAAATCACACTATGCACTCCTTACTTATAAACTTAACTAATTTTATTACATACAATTCTTTCTATTTTTCAAATAACAAAACTGAGATAAACAGCAACTACCTACTTGCCAAAAGACACACAATTAGTGTGTGGGAAAGCCCAGTTTTCAGGCTGGAGCATTCCAGATATGCCATTGAATAAGGTGACATTGATAATAGGAATTCTGGAATCCTTGATCAAAAACTCTTAATAAAAAATGTAGGGTTCAAATGCTAATGGTAATAAGTCTTAAAACTTTAATAAAATTTCTGAAAGCATCTTAACATCTTGGAACTATCTGTTGATTTTTACAGGGAGAGTAAGCCAGTGTGACATAAAGGAAAGAATATTTTGCTAAGTGTCAGGAAGTGAGAATTCTTGTTCTGACTCTGTCTCTGGCTAGATGACTTTAAACATTATTTTCTTATCCCCAGCCCTACTTTCTAAATCAAGAGAATAAACTCATCAGATTAGGTCATCTCAAGATTTTTTGCAGCTTTATCATTGAATATATAAAATCGATTTCACCACTGCTAAATGAAAATAAAGACCTGAATCCATGGACTAACACGTTTATTACCAACTAGAAATCTGTACACCCCAAAGGTTGGGACCTGCTCAAGATTACATAGCAACTTGGTGGCAGAGCAGGGACGAGGACCCACGTATCCTCAATCCCAGTGCTGTGTTTCTCTTCATACCAGTCCCTTGAAAAGTGGTCACTTAATATTTGTCTAAGTCAAAAATTGAATCATTGAAATGCAGTGCCTCTGGTGGATAGCTCCCCAAGAAGGGTGTTTTTGTAAATATAGAAATGTGTAGATTTTCAGCATAAAACTCATAAATAGAAATTTCTAAAAAATAAAATTAAATGACTACTGTGTTTGATTCTCAAAATCAGACATCATGAAAAGGGGTGGTGGGACACCAGACAACATTAGCTCTGGTGATGGACTGCCCAGGTTCCAGTTCCACCAGTTCTCCCTTTGTGCTTCAGTTTTTTCATCTGACTAACAGAAATAATAACACATATAGAGATATGGTGCAGTTATGGAAATAATGAGTCAGCACACGTAATGCATATAGCGCAGCACCTGGGAAAGGATGCATAAGCTATGATTATCCCAAGTTTACAGATGAGGCAATTGAGCCTCACAGCAGGTCAGAATGCTGGAAATGCTCGACCAAGTGGATGGGAGCTTTGTCTCTACAGAACTTCCTGCCCAGTCACTGAGGAATTACAGGGCATTGGAAAAACCATAGAATTTGGAACCAAGAGACCCAGGCATGAATCTCTCTTCTGCTCTATCCTCATCTTATGACCTAGAACAAATTACTTCAATGCTCTGTTCCTCCTTCGCTTCATCTATAAATAGAGTCCCAGTGATATTCAGTCTACAAATTGGTTATGAGGATTAAACTGCAATGTTCCATAACAACATTAATTATTGCTGTGATCACCATTACCAGCTGTAGCTGGGTTATGGAGTCAGACTCGGTGAAATGACCAAGTCCGGTGTCTTCCAAACTCTGCAGGAGTGGCTGTTTCAGTGCTGCTGGATATGAGGGTCCACAGCCACCCCACAGAGTCCCTAGTTTGAGGGACTTCAAAGTACAAAGGGAAGAGTAAGCTCTGTTAGGTAGATAGAGAGCCTCACACAGGAAAGCAGGTTATAAGAGAGCTTTCACGGGGTTTAAAGTAGCTCAAGCCAGCTGGCCTTGATGAAAGACACATCTGGGCCTGTGTGATGGAGTCATTGAATTTCTGGCATGGATCCTATAAGATTCATAGACAGCAGGGAGTCTCTAGTTAGTTCTCTAAGTTGTAAAGTAATTTTTAAATGTAAATTTGACCAAGCACTCCTTCAATGGAACACTTCCACGGTGTGTTCAAATGATGTACTCCATGTTCAAAGGATAGAGACAGATCTCTCGTAGGAGTAGCACAGGACTTCATTTCTCACTTGGTCTACACCTTGCATCCCTGACTCCCTGACACCAGCCAGCCTAGCTCGGCACTTCCTCCACCACAGGACTGTGCACAGGCATGACTGTTTTCTCTTCCTCACCTCCACTTTCCCCACTGTATTAGTTCATTTTCACACTGCTATAAAGAACTACCTGAGACTATATAATTCATGAGGAAAAGACGTTTAGTTGACTCACAGTTCTACCAGTTTAACAGGACGTGGGAGTTTAACAGTCCTGTTAAATAGTTTAACAGTTTAACAGTGACTGGCAGGCCTCAGGAAACTTACAGTCATGGCAGAGGTGAAGAGAAAGCAAAGACCTTCTTCCCATAGTGGCAGGAGAGAGCGAGCACGAGAGAGGAAGTACCACCCATTTTTAAACAACCAGATCTCATGAGAACTCTATCATGAGATAGCATTAGGGGGATAGTGCTAAACCTTTAGAAACCACCCCCTTGATCCAATCACCTCACACCAGGCCCCACCTTCAACATGTGGGGATTGCAATTTGACAAAAGATTTGAATGGGGACACGAGGCCAAACCATATCATCCACCTCTGTCCTTCCTCTTTTCTGGTTCACTCCTGTACAACCTTCAGATCTCAGGTAAAGCATTATATTGGCACATCCTCAGTTATTTTTCCCCTGAGCTATTTATTAAGCCAAATCTCATTATTTTATGTGTTTTGACTACCATATACCTCTCCGTTGAAGCACATGTGAAGTGCAGTTGTATGCAGACTTGTGTGATTATTACTGACTCTTCCCTAAGCAATATTTAGAGCAGAGACAAATTCTGTGTTTCCTATTTACAACCTAGAATAGTGTCTGGACATTATTCTAGGTTGTAAATAAGGTGCTGAAATTAAATTGTCTGATGAATGAAAAAACATGACTTGCTTTCAAGTAGTATTCCTGGTCTGATAAATTAAATAATTTACTAAGTCATTTAATGAGGACTTTGTGATTGCCTCAAGGACAAGGTGAAGAAACCTACTCTTGGCTATGATACTAATGGATTAAGGCATAAGTTATTAAATGACTGGCTTCAAGGTAAGTTGCTTAATTTATCCCTCAGGGTCAGATTGAAGAGAGGATTGTGGTAGCTCTATCCTATGCAACATAACAATAATTTGGATAAAGGCACTGGGGGTACTGCCAACATTCGATATAATTGATTGCAGAATCACAATCCACAAAATTATGGATGGTTGAAATATTGGACCAAATCTAAAAATTTGAAATTGATACTAGATAGAGTTACATACAGACCACTATGTTGGGTGAAAATAAAAGGATAAGCAAATAAAAATGCCACTAGTAGAAGATAGTAAAAATGATTGGAAAGTGCATATGAATAACTTTTATGTCCAGGGTTTCTAAAAATTGTGCCAAGTTACCTTGGGTGCTTAAGCAGACTCACAGGGGTATGCAGGATATTTAACACATCTGAGGAAAATGGTAAGAACTAAAATCTCAAGGTTACTCCCTGCTTCAACATGAGATTGAGCTACATTTCTTCCCATATTGTGATAAGTTTGTGAAGATGGGTTGTAGGAGCTTGCTGGGATAAAAAGCAAGGACCATGCAAAAATCAATGTGGAATAAGGAGGGGGTTGTGTGCTGTGGTATGCTGAGCCAGTTGGGTGTCCTCAGAACCCAGGCACCCAAATGATCATGTCCCAAGTTAAAGGAGAACTTAGACTTTTCTACAAAGGGATCAATTAGTTTAGATAGAATTTTCTGTGTGAGTCAGTAGATTTGGAATTTAACTTGACAGTCTACTACCATCATGGTAGATTAGAATGTGCATGAGACAGTCCCCAGACGACCTAGATCCTTGTCTTCTCTGCATCTAAATAGCTCTCTGTTGTCTGAATCCTTGATTAAATCCTTAAACCTCAGTTGTACTTTCATAAAAATGAAAATAGAAAACCTCTGATTGGCCTACCTCAGAAAGTCATTGTATGAATAAAATAACATGAAGGAAGTAGATATGTTCCTCATTAGGACCCTGACATTTGCTCTTCCCACTGCCTGAATGCTCCTCTCATTACTCAGTACTCAGCTGAATTGGCAACTTTTCAGAGAGACTTTGCTACAGATCCTATTGATCTTACTATCCCTCCTCCCTCTTGCCCGAGGCATTCGATAGTCTATCATTCTGATTCTTTATCCTTGCATTAAAAAAAATTAGACTTTATTTACTTTTCAAAGCAATTTTAGATTCACAGAAAAATTGAGCAGGAAATACAGAGAAAGCGTATATACTGCCTCTCTCCCTTGCAAGTTCCCCTATTATAAACATCTTGCATGTGTGTGGCATATTTGTTACAACTGATGAAACTGTATTCATATATTATTCACTAAAATCCATAGTTTACATGAGGGTTCATTGTGCTGTACATTCTATGGGATTTGACGAATGGATAGACACATATCCACCATTGCAGTGTTACGCAGAATAGTTTCACCACCCTTAACCCTTTGTGCTCCACCTATGCATCTTTCCCTCTGCCTGAATGTCACATGGTTGGAATCATACACTAGGAATCCTTTTCATATTGGCATCTTTCATTTAGCAATATGTTTTTGAGTTATTCCATACATCCCTGTGGCTTGGTAACTTATTTCTTTATACTTCTACATAATGATATTCCATTGTATGGATGCATTATAGTTTGTTTAACCATTCATCTATTGAATAACATCTTGGTTGTTTCCACTTTGGGACAGCTATGAATTAAGATTCTATAAACATCAATTTGCAGGATTTTGTATAGACATAGGTTCTCAATTTATTTGAATAAATACCTAGGAGTGTGATTGCCAGATCACATGGTAATACTATGTTTAGCTTTGTAAGAAACTGCTACATTTTCTTCCAAAGTGGCTGTGCCATTTTCCATTCCCACTAGCAACGAATGAGAGTTCCGGTTGTTCCATGTTCTCACCACCATTTGGAGTTGTTGGTGTTGGAATGTAAACCAAATCATTGGATTTTTCAGTAACATAAATCATCTTCTTGATTTATTTTGTTATGAATATAACAGCTATCTCCCAGCTCACCCATAGGTCAGAAATGAGGATTTTGTCTGTCTTGTTAAGTGATCCATTCATACATAAAGTTAGAAAAAGAATGCCTGACACATCCTAGGCACAGAATAAACATGTAACTAAAGAATGATTAAATGAATAAATTTGCTTTACAAATTGTGTTATTATAATTAACTTCATTGATGCCTACATCTTTCAAACTCATCTAGTTCCTACTTCCATCAGTCATACATCTAAGTTCCTCCCTATATATTTTTCTCTTTTCACTGTTATTGCTGATTCTCTGTTCTATACCCTTGAGTTTCCAATCAACTTGTGAGGTGGAAGTATACTGCACTATTTCTGTCAAACAGAAATTCAGCTCCAGAACTTTGAAAACTGACTTAATGCATTTTTCTACCAATGTTTCTATTTATTCCCTAGTTCTTCTTCCATATGGGGGGCATAGCCTGGTTTTCCCTTGTCCCTGCTGACTTCCTATTTTAGAGGAAGAAATCAAATTGGCAACATGAAAAACTTATCGTCCAATGAACCTGACCCCCGAGAGTTTCATAACCCTTACAAACTGATAAGATGAAAGCTTTTTATGTTCTTCTCCATCAGGGATAGCACATTTTCACCAAAAGCTTCCAGAGACCAGGCTATGTAAGACTCAGGAAGCAAATATTTGTAGTCACTGGAACTATGGACAGTCATATCAACAAGTGTTTATAAGGACCTACTGCAGCTGAGCCCAGATTGCAGCTGAATTTAACATGAGGACATAAATATCAACCAAAGGTATAAGCCAAAGCTAAAAAGAAGAAAAAGGTAAAAGCGCAAGTATCTGGGACAAATTTATTTGTTAATTTAACCACTTTATATAAGCTGTTCTGCATCTATTGTGGCTTTCATAGGATTTAGCTAATCACCTTGACATCCCTGGGTAGGCCACATGATAGATGAATTAGCAGTGAAACAGGATTTCTGTTCTGGCAATAATCTGCAGTATGACCTTGGACAGGTCATGAAAATCTCTACTATCAGGAACATCAACTTCAGGGATATGACTGAAACTCAATATTGTTTCCCCATGGACTAGCAAACCACATTTATCACTGAGAATTTAAGAGCAAGAATGAATCCATTGTAATTTTGCAGGCATCTGTCTATTACAAGTCTTAGATGCAGATTTGAGGGTTCACTTTCTTCCTAATATATTTGAGAAGACTCAGGCCCATTAAGAAAGAAAAGTTTTCAAGAGCATAGAGTTACTGTGTGGCAGAAACAGAAGTAGAATCTACTTCTGCTGGATGTAATTCAGTGCTGGATGCTCTTAACTTTTTCTTCTCTTTAGCTTTGGCTTATTCCTTTGGTTGATATCCATGTCCTCAACTTAAATTCAGCTGCAATCTGATCTTAGACAGTTCATATGACTGTCCAAAGCTCCATTCACCACTCCAAATATTTGCTTATTGAACCTATGTAGTCTGATCTCTGGAAGCTCTTGGTCGAAATTGCACTGAATTATATCCAACAGAAGTAAATTCTACCTCTGTTTTCAGGTATAGTATTCAGAAGTAAAATGTAACCATTGCCCTATCCTCAACAGACAGAACTCATCCATGGTTGATGAAGGTAGCCTGGGTCCTAGAGGTGATTTCCATTTTATGATAAAGGATTTGAGCTCTTAATGACATTTTCTTTTTTACCAGACACTAAGAATAGCAATCACTCTGTACAACTAAGAATAGCAATCACTCCTAAAAATCCCTATGCATAGCCAACACAATAGCCTATTAAGAACCATAATGTTTTGAAAAGAGATTGTTTCTTGCACCTTCTATGAAAATGGGGTTAGCTCGGCCAATGAACAAGAATCCAGCTCATTATAAGCATATGCAGAGAACTCTACAACATACAAATAAATATAATTTAAAATCAGGCTTATCTATTGATAAAAGCAATTGCTAACATGTCTCGCTGACTTGCAGTTCCTTGAAGTATTTGAAAGCAATAAAACTTCATTAAACGCATTCTCCTAGTGTTTTCACACATTCAGAAAGATGATACTTCAATTACTCCAAATTTGTGAAGCTCCTGTGATAATGCAGTTCTCACCTATATGTGTATGGAGTGTTAGTCTTGGAAAGGCTTGCCAATCATCTGACATCACCTTCTCAGTTTCTACTGTGGGACTGAAGATCAGAGAGGCTGAGTGACTTGTCCAGGAATGCACAGTGCATTTCTTCATAGAACCATTGACATCCCACATGGCCTTTGATTCCTATAACTCACATTTAGAAAATTTATTTTAAAGAGCTTGTGACATTGCATAATTTCAGTTTATTCTCATAGATCTTATATCTATCTTAGAATCTTAGAATATATAAGGATTGAGAAAGCTAAACAATACATAGTCTTTGGGACAGGCTGTAGCTGAGCAGCACATTCATAACGACTGTGGAACACTGTTTGGCCACTAACAGCTAGTTGAGGTAGCTTGACTTTAAAAAAAAACAAAACAAAAACTTGCCTCTTCTCATTACTTCTCCTCAGTCCTTACACACTCTCAAATCAGAGAAAATTTTTGTATCTTTGTACAAGCTATTTACCTTGGGTCCCTTTGATAAGTTCCTCTTTATCCAGCCAGGCTTACTCAGAGGAGACCTATGTGAAGAGTTGTCTACACCCCTTACTAGCCACAGGCAGTCATTACCCTCTTTTCTCTGCTGTCCGTGACTTAATAAGTATCTCCATCACAGAAAATTACACATTATTTGTATTTATTTCATATTTATAACTGTCTTGATCAAAACTGTGAGACTCTACAGACAGGAACCAAGCCTTATTTATCCTTTGTCCCTAATGTCTACAACACCGCAAGCAATATAATGATATGTGCTCCATAAATATTGTTTAAATTTCTTTCTGAAACCATTCATTCATCTTTGAACATGAAACAGGCCTTTGAAATTGTCAAGGTGAGATTAGGAACACAATTATCTGGCGTAACCTTCAGAGATCTCCCCCTGTGAAATGAGAAGGAGGGTATTAGTATCTTGCTGTTTTGATTACTGTAACCTACTAGTATAGTTTTAAGTCAGGTAGCATGATGCCTCCAGACTTGTTCTTTTTGCTTAGCATTGTCTTGGCTATGCAGGCTCTTTTTTGGTTCCATATGAAGTTTAAGGTGGGTTTTTCCAGTTCTGTGAAGAAGGTCAATGGTAGCTTGATGGGGATAGCATTGAATCTATAAATTACTTTGGGCAATATGGGCATTTTCACAGTATTGATTCTTCCTAACCATGAGCATGGAATGTTTTTTCATCTGTTTGTGTCCTCTCTTACTTCCTTGAAGGTTTATAGTTCTCCTTGAAGAGGTCCTTCATATCCTTTATTAGTTGTATTCCTAGGCATTTTATTCTCTTTGTAGCAATTACAAATGGGAGTTTGCTCATGATTTGGCTCTCTCTTTGTCTGTTATTGGTGTACAGGAATGCTTGTGATTTTTGCACATTGATTTTGTAACCTGAGACTTTGCTAAAGTTGCTTATTAGCTTAAGGAGATTCTGGACTGAGACAATGGGATCTTCTAAATATACAATCATGTCATCTGCAAATAGAGACAATTTGACTTCCTCTTTTCCTAATTAAATGCCCTTTACTTCTTTTTCTTGCTGGATTGCTCTGGCTTGAACTTCCAATACTACCTTGAATAGGAATGGTGAGAGAGGGCACCTTTGTCTACTGCCAGTTTTCAAAGGGAATGCTTCCAGTTTTTGCCCATTCAGTATGATATTGGCTGTGGGTTTGTCATAAATGGCTTGTATTATTTTGAGATATGTTCCATCAATAGCTAGTTTATGGAGAGTTTTTAGCATAAAGGGCTGTTAAATTTTGTTGAAGGCCTTCTCTGCATCTATTGAGATAACCATGTGGTTTTGTCTTTGGTTCTGTTTCTGTGATGGGTTACATTTATAGATTTGTTTGTGTTGAACCAGCCTTGCATCCCCGGGATGAAGCCTACAGACATATAGACCAATGGAACAGAACAGAGGCCTCGGAAGTAATGCCATACATCTACAACCATCTGATCTTTGACAAACCTGACAAAAATAAGCACTGGGGAAAGGATTCCGTGTTTAATAAATGATGTTGGGAAAACTGGCTAGCCGTGTGCAGGAAGCTGAAACTGGACCCCCTCCTGACACCTTACACTAAAATTAACTCCAGATAGATTAAAGATTCAAACATAAGACCTACCACCATAAAAACCCTAAAAGAAAACCTAGGAAATTCCATTCAGGAAATTGGCATAGGCAAGGATTTCATGACTAAAACACCAAAAGCCATGGCAACAAAAACCAAAATAGACAAATGGGATCTAATTAAACTCCAGAGCTTCTGCACAGCAAAAGAAACAATCATTGGAGTGAACTGGCAACCAACAGAATTTTTTCTTTAGCATGAAAAAATTTTTGCAAGCTACCCATCTGACAAAGGGCTAATATCCAGAATCTACAAAGAACGAAAACAAATTTACAAGAAAAAAACAAACAACCTCATCAAAAAGTAAGCGAAGGATATGAACAGATACTTTTCAAAAGAAGACATTTATGCAGCCAACAAACATATGAAAAAATGCTCATCATCACTGGTCATTAGAGAAATGCAAATCAAAACCACATTGAGATACCATCTTATGCCAGTTAGAATGGTGATCATTACAAATTCTGGAAACAACAGATGCTGGAGAGGATATGGAGAAATAGGTATGTTTTTACACTGTTGGTGGGAGTGTAACTTAGTTCAACCATTGTGGAAGACAGTGTAGCAATTTCTCAAGGATCTAGAAATAGAAATTCCATTTGACTCAGCAATCCTATTACTGGGTATATACCCAAAGGATTATAAATTGTTCTATTACAAAGACACAAGCACACTTACGTTCATTGCAGTACTGTTTACAATAGCAAAGACTTGGAACCAACCCAAATGACCATCAATGATGGACTGAATAAAGAAAATGTGGCACATATATACCATGGAATACTATGTAGCCATAAAAAGGATGAGTTCATGTCCTTTGCAGGGCCATGGATGAATCTAGAAACCATCATTGTCGGCAAACTGCCAGAAGAACAGAAAACCAAACACCACACGTTCTCACTCATAAGTGGGTGTTGAACAATAAGAACACATGGATACTGGGAGGGGAACATCACACACTGGAGTCTGTTTGGGAGTGGGAGACTAGGGGAGGGATAGCAAGGGGTGGGGAGACCAGGAAGGGATAACATTAGAAGAAATACCTAATGTAGGTGACGGGGGGATGGAGGCAGCAAACTATCATGACAAGTGTATACCTATGTAACAATACTACAAGATCTGCACATGTACCACAGAACTTAAAGTATAACAAAAAATTTAAAAGATTAAAAAATAATTGAGAAGGAGGGATAGATCCCTACTAGATAATCTAGCCGGGAGAAAAACTAACTTGTAGCCAAAATACGTAGTAGGAGATAATAAAGTACTTTTTAATGACTCCATAAGCTCAAAGTCTCAAATCAATTTTTTTATTTTCCTATTCCCTACCCTAATTCCATTGTTCATACAACAAAGATTGATTCTACACTCACCATCTCACAAGGCAGAGTGAGAAAGGAGAAAAGAAAGGGGTTTAGAGGTTCCTAACCATTTTTTTGTGCCATAGATTTGCTACAATGGACCAAATGTTTATAATAAATTATTTCAGCTGTTAAGAATTATTTTTCTGCTTTTATAGAAGATAATACTGGGATTCAGAGAAATATATTACCTCATCAAATATCACACAGCTTTTGATTGCCGAGTTGGAGGTTTGAATTAATAGCTAAGTCCAAGGTCTGTGCTTATTTCACTACAACTTGTTATTAAAGAGAAGGACATAGCCCTTGTCCTGAGGGAGCAGGTAATTTAAGAGGTGGCATCCCGCAAGCAGCCATCAGGTACAAGCCAGCCATGTATCATTTGCCCTTAGTTACAGAGCTGTGCGGAGCTCAGTTTGGAGAAACTAGAAGAGTCTTGGAAGACTGCCAGGGAATCTTCCTGAGAGAAAAGGCTGGCAAGGCCCTTATTCTGTGATTAGTAGAAAGGACATTAATTATCACAGCCCTAGGGCAGAACCAGCTCCCTCTCAACATCTGAGGCTTTGTCCCGGGCTGCAGGAAAGAAGTGAAAACACAACCTTACAAGCTCAAATTGACCTGTTTTCAAGTTCCTCTACAAGGCCCTGACTCCTTAGCTTCCTCATATCTGCTGTGTTGTCCAGCCTCAGCCAGTTCGTGGTCCTGTCAGAGCTATGCAGACTGACATAACTGTTTGCTGGGAGATGGACTGGCTTAAAAGGGCGTGAACATGAAAAAGGACAGGCAGTAAGAAGAGGAGTGGTTCTGTTGCATGTAAGCCCGGTGCTATGGACTAAATGTTTGTGTCCCCTCCAAATTCAGGTTGAAGTTCTAACCCCTCCAGTGATGATATTTAAAGATGAGGTCTTTAGGAGGTAATTAAAGTTAGATGAGATCGTGAGTGTGGGATCTTCATGATAGGATTAGTGCTTTTATAAGAAGAGACACCAGAGCTTGAACACCTTCTGAGCACACACAAAGAAGAGGTCATGTCAGCACACAGTGAAATGACGGCCTCTTGTGAGCCAAGAGAAGAGGCCTAAGAATAAAGCATACCTTGCCAGAAAATTGATCTTATGCTTTCTAGCCTCCAGAACTGTCAGAAAATAAATTTCTATTGCATAGGCTACCCAGCCTACAGATATTTTGTTATGGCAGCCTAAGCTGTCTACAAAATCTGAATAGGCAGATAGGGTTAGGATTGTGAGTGCTTGATAATTAAATCAAGAAGCCAGGAATTCTATTAAAAAGGTCGAGAAAAAAATGAGACTTTTTTGTTTTGCTTTGTTTGTTTGTTTGTTTGTCTGTTTTAACCAAGACAGTGACAAGCTAAGATCTGGAATTTCTATGGACCTAACAGAATGTCAGATCTGATCATTTATAAGTCAATGATCCTCTCTGCTTCTGTGCGTTTCATTGTGCAAAGTCTGTATGTGGAGTCATCTTTATGCGAGGCAGTGTTTAGGAACTGGGAGATTGAGAGTTGGATGAGACATTGACCTGTGCCTTCTGAGTAGCAACTGATAAAAAAGAAGAAAACTGACAATTTCCTTTAGCAATGAGCATTGACAAAAGAAGAAGAAAAATAGGTAACTAGAGCCATGTACCCGTGGGCACATTGAAAAGACTAGGCCATGCTCAGGCCTTGGCACTGGTGACAAAAGACGTTGTCCCATGTCAACAGCAAACTACTTACACACAGAAAGCTGAAAGCCTTATCTGGTGATTCAAATCCTGAATAAGTTTCCAGCACCCAGCTCAAGGCCACAGGAGGTTCCCTGGGAGTACTTCTTGGTCTCACTGATTGGACCCTAGACCGCACCTGAAACTTGGTGCCCAGAAGTTGTTTGTTCTTTAGTACTATTTGTCATCCAGAGGATTAAATTCATTATCAATCAGAGGTGAGGCTAAAACTTACACAAGAAATAATTACAGAACAGAGATTTTATTTTCAATAAGAAAATAAAGAAAGGGAATTGTAAAATACTTAGGGATAAACTCAGAGATCTGAAAACTTTTGGAGAGAAACTACAGTCTCAAATTATGTTATTATCAATGTCATTACTTTATTTTTTGTTGTCATTTCTGTTGTTGTTTTCTGAGACAAATTCTCACTTTGTTGCCCAAGCTGGTGTGCAGTGGCATGACCATAGCTTGGTATAACCTTGAACACCTAGGCACTCTTGAGTATCTGAGACTACAGGTGCACCACCATGCCTGGCTTTTCTAAATTTTCCTTTTTTTTTGCAGAGATGTGGGCCTCACTGTGTTGCCCAGGCTTGTCTCAAACTCTTGGGCTCAGGTGATCCTCTTGCCTCAGCCTCCCAAAGCACCAGGATTATAGGCATGAGCCACTGGGCCTGGCCCACAAGATTGTTTAAACAAATATGAAAATCCTGTTGCTGAATGGAAAAACTGAATATTATGAATATTTACTTTAATGCAAATTACTTTATCAGTATACCAATTTTACATTACTATTACAGTAGGATTTTTTAAATTGAATAAATAATTAGAAAGATGCATTTAGAAAAATGTATGTTAAAGAATTAAAAGGTAAGAGAACAACAAATCAAGACATGGTGTTGACATAAAAGCAGAACTATAGATAAGTGCAACAAAAGAGAGGATCTATAAATAACTCCAAAGCCTTGTTTTCTGAGTAGAAAGGGCCCTGATGCTTGCCATCTCAGACTTATTTATTTCATGTCACTGTTGAGGAACTTACAATCTCCAGATCTTGACAAAATTCAAGGAGGATGGTAAGGAGAAAATGAACTTCTAGGACTAACAACATGGCAGGGTCTGCTGCAATCTGAATAGCTGGCAAAAAAAATGACTAACAATGTGCATCTTTCTCCATGAAGATAGAGTCCACCAAAATTATCTGCCTTTAGCTTCCTCTTAAAGGGATAGGACAGAAGATATAGCCTGAATTTTAAAATTTAGTCATGAATCTGAGCATTTGCCAAATATCTAAAGATAATATGCTGCCCTCATTCACCCCGTGAGGCCTCAGTCTCTTCTTCAGGCAAGATCACAACAGGTTTTTTCTTTATTTGGTAAGAGCCTTAGTTTGACAGGAAGTTTGGAAAAGAAGTTGCTGGTTATCACCATGGGTGGTAAGGAGAGGCAGAGAAGCGTTCTGTTTATTCGATTTGGGATGATAAAGCTCAAATAAGTTTTATCTAACACGCCTGCTGAAGCCTGAAATCCCTTTATTAAGGAATAAAGCCTTACTGAGAAGCTAAGCTTAAATGCAAATTTCAAGAAAAATTTCTATGTGAGAATATCATAGAGAAGTGAAAATGACTGATTTGAAGTTTTCTGAGAGCAGATCATAGAGCAATAATGGGAAACATGAATAGTGGTAAAATTTTGAGTTTAAAAGCAAAATGCATTGTATGTCCTTCCACTGAGAATTATATAACATAAGTAAATAAAAAAGTAAAGAACTTTGCCAATATAGCCAATATAAACATTGATGATTCAAATAAAAGAATTCAGAACAGTCAACTCTGAATGTGAAGGGTGTTCAGGAAAAACTTTAGCCAAATTATTTATCTTCAGTTATTTTTTATTTATGCACAAAAGTCACATATAATAAGATTTCTTCCTACATATCTAAAATGTTAGTTACTTCAGTAACTGCAAAAGAATTATTTAATAAAAAATCTGTAACATAACTTGACATTAATTTTCCTCAGGGATAAGAAAATAATGGGGAGTCTTACAATCAATGGCATTTTAGATTTGTAAAATTTCCATCCTATATCCTTGCACAACAAGCAGAGATTACATAAAACCATATGTTTTTAGAGTTGACGTCTATTTAAAGAGAAAATACTGTTAACGTTATTCTGTTCTAGCCCACAGGAAAAGATGAAGAAGTCCTCAATTCATGTTGTGATGACAATATAACTTTATTATCCAAACTTAATAACAATAGTAGAAAAAAGAAAAATTACAGTTCAGTTTAACTTACTAATATAGGTACAGTAATGCTAACGAAAATGTTTTTAAACTAAACCCAACAGCATATTAGAGGCCTAACATATAAAACTTAAGAATTTATTTCAGGGATAAAACCATGGTTTACCAACAGAAAAAGCTATAACCATCGGACCTTAGACTTAAGAAAAACCCATATGATTAATTTAATAGATGCTGAAAAGTCACTTGATAGACTCTAGTAGTATTTTCTTTGAATACGTTGGCTCAAAGGCCAACAATTTGCAATTATTAGCAGTAAACACTGACATAAATAGTGAAATAATAAAACTACTCCCATTGAAATCTGAAATAAGACAGACAACTTTGGCATCACCACATATAGTCCATAGCTTTGATGTTTTTAGCTCATAGAGCCAGAGAGGAAAGTTAAACCAAATAATCAGTGTAAATATAATGAAACACAAAATGTATTTTCAGATGCTGTGATTGTATATCCAGAACAGAACAAATAATTTTAGTCAAAATTTTAAAAAGACAAAAATTCTAATGCGGTAGTAATACAATGTATATAAAAATGACGTTTTATACAATAAATACACATAAATTCATTTATAGTTTACTTAAATATAGTTGAGCAGTTATTTTATGCCAGACATTATTTGGAGTGCTAGAAACTCAGAGATGAATAGAAGCTTCTACTCTAATGGGAGAGAAATAGATAATAAACAAGTTTTACAAATCAGTAAAATGTTAGATGGCGAACACTGTGATGAAATTAAAACAGGTTGAAAAACAGGCAGAGAGAAACACAGGGGGAGCCCTGTGAACTGGATGACCGTGGAGGACTCAGAAAAGTGCCACTTAGACTAAGACACGATGTCAAAATTCTATGGCTTTTATTCTTAAGAATAACAAATTCAAAATGATTTAAAAAGAGAAAAAGAAGAATCACTTTACAGTGTCCAGAGCTCTAAAACATACCTAGGTCAAATTTTAATAAAGACATGTAAGATCTACAAGAAGAAAGCTATGCTTTACGTAGAAGGACATAAAACAAGACTGAAACAGATGGAGCAGCATGCAATATTTTTGGAAGGAAAGATTTAATACTGTAATAATGTCGATATTTCTAATATTAATACATTGAGACAGACAATTATAAAAGGGGTCACCAGAGAACCTCCAACTGGCCTGCGCATTGCGAGGAGTGCGCACTGGGCTGGAGCCTTGGGAAGTTCATGCCATTTGCAGTGGAGAAGACCCTGGCCTCTCCTCTCCTGTTCCAGGTGGAACCTGGGATTCAATCTGTGAGGTGGGAAGCAAGCTAGCAGGACTTTCTCTTGCTGAAAGACCCTGTTTCCTGTTTTTTTACCCTTTTGCCCAATAAATCCCATTTTTCTCACCCTTCAAAATGTCTGCCAGTCTAATCTCTCACGGTCCTGTGACAAGGACCCTGTTTTTAGCTGCACTAAGGAGAAAGTCTTATAACAATATGAAGTTAATGCACACATTGGTGTGCCATTCCCAAGGTAAAAAGAAATGAAGAAAGAAAATCTTCTTGCTACATAGTTTGGGGAGCTGAGAACAGTGGGAGAAAAGATGAAGGATGTGAAGTTAGACATGTTGAGTTTGCCGTGTCTGTGAGACTTTCAGATACAGATGCACAGAAGAAGGTTGAGTTTTTCAGCCTGAAGCATAAAAGACAAGTTTGCCTTGGAAATCTCTGTTACTGACTTATTTGCACATAGCACAGAACCTGAGTTTTTAAAAAACTTGCTCTCAGTAAATGTCAGTACACAAATTGAGTGCCCACTTAAATGTGATTTACCCTTGTTAAATTTTCCTCTAAGGGATGGTAAATTGCAAATAAGTAGAAATTTTGTTTTAGGGTACCAGAAAAAAATCTATTGATATGAGTGTTTATGGAGCAAGAGTTTTTATTTTCTACTTTTCTAATTGATATACATTTTGACATTTAATAATTTGCTCCTAAACTGCACGTCCACGTGTTCTGTTGGAACAATCAGTGGACTTCCAAGTGCACGCCATTATCCTTTTATTGATGCACTCAAAACTGTTTACTCAGAGCTGCTGACCTCCTACAACATGAGGTGTATTTCGCTTATTCATACTGTATACATATGCATGAGGTCAGAAGACAATGGGAATGAGAAACTAAGCCCTAGGGAATCGAAGCAACTTTGTACTTGAAGCCTGTTAGGAGCTCACATCCTAATCTCCTTGCACTTTCCATTCCACCAAAGTACATTTGTTTCTTTTTCAGTGGCTTAAAAAGTCCTATTTGCCCTCTGATAGTATTAGTCACAAACAGAAGCAAGTATCCAAGACCTTAAAGAACCAGGAAGATATTTTGCATATTTAAGTAGGAGGAGACATAGAAAGTCAGTCAAAGCACCTGCCAGAAATTTGGATAGATCTAAGTGAAATTGAAAAGTCCAGTTCCTGGCCAAAACAATCTATGTATGACTTTTCAGGCTTGACTCTAGGCAGTTACAAAGGCTTTACCTGTCAGGTCAGAAGGGGGAAACTGCCCTCCTCACACCGGTCTTGAAGCACAGCCAGTACCTCACAGCCCCTGAGGGCTGTTGCAGTCAAGGACTCAGGCCCCTCTGGCCAGCCTTGCTTCCACTCATATTTGCATTCATAGTGTGCCCACACCACCGCAGTTAGTGATTAAAGGCTGACTGCTGCTTTCATTTTTGTCTTGTTGCTGTAATTGACTACTCTGACACCTGGTTGCTCAGCTCTCTTTCCAGCTCAGCTGAGCCCTGGATGGAAATCAAACCTAAAACTCAGGAAAATGTGCTGAATTCAGAAATCGGAAAAATCCCTGGGATCTGGAACTTTAGGGGAGCCTGAGAGAACAGGTTTCCTTTTGATTTGGAAGCCTGTAACATGAGTAACTAACACTATCAAAGCTAGATTAGCAGCAAGGTTGAGAAGCCCCATTCCATAGCATTCCAGATCACGAATCCACAAAATGCATGGGCTTGGAAAGTCCTCCTTCTTTTTCTGTGTCTCACTATATCTATTTTTAAATGGCTGGAAAGGCTTATTTCTGAAAGTGCTTCCCATTCTATTGCACTGTAATGGTAGCTATATGTTCAAAAATTAAGAATTGTTTAGTGTTCTTGAAAACTATTTTTCAAAATCGTATTTCCTGCCTTAAAAGAAGTAGTGTGAGTCTTTGCTGATTAAGTGATCCTTTGAGCAGGCCAGAAGGAGGTAATCAGTACTTCATGCATACATTTGTTTATGCCACAGATGTTAGTCCAGCCTCAACTCTGACAGGGAACCATTGACTTGAAGAGATCCACCTCAGTCACAAAGAATCCTACCAGCTGTCCCAGCCTACCTGCCCAGCTCCTTCGGCTCCTTCATTTCCATGCCCTGATTAAACAGAGAAAGACTTGTATTTTGCCAGGATGTGTGGCTGTCAATGTACGAGGCAGCTAACTGCTGAAAGGAGGTGTTGACAGGCCCTTGGGAACTTACTTGCTCAGCAAGACCCTGCTAAGTGCTGGTGATAACAAAAGGCATTCTCCAAGCCTCTTTGAAGAGAAACATGAAAGATTATAAAAAGAAAAAGAACAGAGTGCCATGTGGCCATACTGGAGACCCAGCCTAGTGCAGACATTGGGAAGGAAGCAGGGGAGAGGAAGGAAACGCAGAGGGAGACAACTGAGAACTTAAACCATGTTTTTTCAATATATCTACTTATTATTCTTTCATCTTTCTTTATGCAGGATAAAGTTAAGTGTTAAACATCCCATTCAGGTTTCCTTCCTGCTGTTCAATGCAGTCCTAACCAGTAGACTGAATGAGAGAATCATTTAGACATACGGTCTAAGGTTAAAAAAAAAAAAGGCTTAGAGAGACACCTAACTTCTTCACTAGTCATAGCTGGGTAACCCTAACAGGTGTTCTCTGCATGCACCATGACATGGAGATGACTTTGAATCTTTGTCAACTGTGTGTGTGGTTTTCTTTCAATTCAATAATGAGTCTCATTGAAGCTGGATGTGTTTTAAATTGCGCCATCTGTGTATCGTCATCTGTGGGCCATTTCTAAATATTCGAGCATCATAAGTGTGTGAGGAAGAGGAAGAAACAAATGAAAAGGAAAAAAAGGAAGGAGGAAGGGAGGCAAGAAGGAAAGCAGAAAGAAATGAAGGAAGGATAAAGGAAAGAAGGAATTTTCTAAACTGCCACACTACACAGTCAAGAAACTCTGAGTCCTCAAATGAGATGGTAATGTAGAGAGTTTTGGAGGAAACAGTTTTCTGATTGCAAATAAGATGTCTCAGAACAGCCAGATATATAGAAGCGGCTGTGAGATCTCCCCTATGCAATAGTGCCAGCCTGACATTAACCTAAGTCAGTGAAAAAAGTCTCCGATTAGGCAGAGCCAGGCTGTGCAGCTGGTAGGTCATCTGAAAGTGGAGATGAGAATGAAACAATGTTGGAGCACTGACAGGCAAGCTCTGGGCTGACTACTGAGAAGGTGGATTGCCAAAAGAACAGATTCCCACTCCATGCTTCAAGTGCACTTAAACTGGTTTTTCCAAACCTCCAGGGAATATAGGAGGGGGCAGAAATGTCTATCCCTAGCAAGCAGCTAGGACAGTACTTTGTGAGTAGTTGGAAAATAAATATTGAATAAAAAGCAATATTTAATAAAGAAGGAGATTTGCTTAAGTTTCAACAAGTGATTAAAAACAGACGTGGGACTAAAACATTGCTTTCCAAACTAATGATTTCCTGCACCCAAAACGATAATGATTCTAATCCCCACCGGTTCCACCAGGCAGGTCCAGATCATTATATGCTATGCTTTTTAGAGGACAAACAGCTACAGAAACCATCAGAAGAAAGATTCATTCTAACAGAGGACCAAGAAGAGTGTTCTTTAAAGAAAATGAAGATTTTCACATACATTTTTAAAATTATATATATATATTTTTAATCACCACAAGAGGAAACAAAAGGTTTAGCCCAGTATGTGGTCTGATATAAAACAGACAACATTGTCACTGGCCCTGCAGGGCCATCCTATTTGGTTACAGAGTAGTAAAGGGTAAAAGAAGTCACTCCAAGGAGAGGCATACTTTTGTGCTATAAAGAGAAGCCTTACTCATCTGAACAAGGTTTTTCTTCTTTCCCCATGTGTAATCCTGAAATTAGCTACCCTAAAAAATATCCTTGGTTAATGAAGGGTAGTCATAATTATTAAAAATTATAATTATGCAATTATAAGATGAGTTGAAAAGGGAAAAACAGGTAAAATATAAGAGATGAAATAATCTCACCAGAAAATATACTGTGACAAAGTAGATGAAAAATTTAACCCATGTGTCACCATGGATTAGAAAATTAAAACAATCATGTCCACAGTACAAGAACACAATCAAGCTGATGAGCTTAGGAAAGTTTTGACATGAAAATAGAAAGAGATAAATCATGAGCTGACATAGACCTTTGGTTTACAGGTAAAACCAACATGTGAGCAGTTGGAAGGGACCCAAAATGGAGAAGAGGAGGCTGAACATTCCACAAGGGACATAAGAACCAAAATGATGAATGCAAACAATATGAACTTTTCAAAAACACAAAGAAATACTATCTTTATAAAAAGGAAAAAGACATCTCAACTATGCCAATCAATAGTCTCCAATTGCTTAAAATCACCAAAAAGACAAATAGAAATTAGGATAAAAAAATAAACTAAGTCAAAATAGGTTTTCAAGGATAAAAGAAAACTTAAATATATAGACTGAAGGCACTGGATATCAATGAAAGATGATGATCAATGGGGCATGAGAAACAAAGGATGTGAGCCCTTGGATTGCCTAAATCATTGCCTTTAGAGACCGTGGATGTGGAGATATGTACTTCTTGAGTTGAGGAGGTGAAACTGATGCTTTAGGGAGATGCACTCTAGATGGCTAGAGTTCATTGGGCAGAGTGATGAAGAGGAGAGAGCTGTAAGATCTTGAAGATCTGTAGACACCTCTTCCAATATATAGCAAAGTACAGATGAGTGCATGCATATCAGGAAATGTCCCAAAGCCAGGGATAAAACCAACTGAAAGGATTACAGCAAAGAGTGCCTCATGCTTATGGAATCAGAAACAGTACTTACTCCTACTAACTAGACTGGAACACAGAGAGAAACAGAAAAATTTTAGAATCTAAGAAAGCAGAAGCTTTTCTAATAAAATATATATAATGAAAACTGGTTACAGATGAGATAGTAAATCCAAATTCATCAATTATCATAAGAAACAGAAAAAGTTACCAAAGATAGAAGCAGAAAAAATGTTAGATTTAAATGATTTCACAAGAAAATGTTGTCAAAATTTTAAGAGCAAATATCTTCAATATTTTTTAAAAGAAATCTTTTAAATTCATTGCATGAATTTAGCATGACACTGATGACAAAAATCTAAAAAAGATCATATAAAAAACTAAAGAAAATAACACTTATGAATGTAGATGAAAAAATAAATAAAATATTGACAATCAAACTATTGAAAGAATAATATATCATTGATGAAGTACTTATCCTAGAAATGCAAAAGTTAGTTCAGTATTAGCAAAACTATTAAAGTAATATCATGCACTTAATAGATAGAGAAAAACTATGTAAACACCTACATGGGGATTAAAAAGAAATTTTAAAATTTATTATATATTCTTAATTTTAATAAAACCTTAATAAAAATTTGAGAAATTTCCCTCCTCCCGCTGCAGTACTTTCCTTTCTTTTGCTGTTATAACAAATTGTCACAAATCTTGTTCAAAAAAACACAAATGTATTATCTTACTGCTCTGGAGGTCAAAAGTCCAAAATGGGTGTTATAGGCTAAAATCAAGGTGTGGGCAGGGTTGTGATCCTTTTGGCAGGTTCCAGGCTAGAACCTGTTTCCTGGCCTGCTTTCACTTCTGCCTCCCTCTGAAGACTCTCCTGTCTCCTTCTTACAAGGACCCTTGTGATTATATTAGGCCCACCCAAAAAATCCAGAATGATCGCCTCATCTCAAGATCCTTAAGGTGACCATATCTGCAAAGTCCCTTTTATGATGTATAGTGGCATATTCACAAGATTTGGGAATTCGGACATGGACATTTTTGGGGCGGAGACAGATCTTTATTCAGCTTATGATATCAGGAAAAGCTGGATATATCCTTAGCAATATATATATATTTCTTTTATTTCCCCCAACCATAATCCAGTGAAATTAAACCAGACATAACATTATTATTTAACTTAAGAGGTGCTAATTCATACAATTAGAAAAAAATAAATGAAAATAAAAAACCTTCTGAAAAGGAGAAAAACAACCAACCTTTTAGGTTGCTTTTGCTTATCTGCAAAACGTAAAATAAGAAACTGAAAAATATGAATAGGGTAAAAGACCATAATTAATATACTGGATACAAAATTAATATTGCCATCATGTAAATACATAACTAGCTGTGAGATTGTATAAAATTAATGGTGTTAAATAACATTAACATAAAAAAGTTAACATTAACAACAACACTGCCACAAAGGTATAATACTTAGGAATACACATAGGTAGAAATATGCCACAGCTGCATCGATGATACTTCAGAACACTCTTGACACACATGGAAGAAGACTTCAGCAACCAGCATGTCCCAGAAGAGAAAAACTTACCATCATAAATATACTAAATTTTCCCTAATTTATCAATAAATTAAATTAATCCATATTAACAGGTTTTTTTTTAGTTAATCATACATTTATGAAAAACATACTTAAGTCAGATAATCTTTTAGATATATGTTTTACAAGTTCTCATTTAAGAGGCTCAACAACCTGGAGAGGAGATATTCTAAACAATATTTTATTTTAAACTTAATAAACTGATCATAAAATTTACTTGGAGAGCAAAATAAACAATAATAACCAGAAATATTTTGAAATAAAAGAGAAACTAGTAGGCATTAAATTAACCATATGTTTTAAACATTTTAAATCTATAACAATTTAAATATGTTGGGCCAAGCATGGTGACTCATGCCTGTAATCCCAGCACTTTGGGAGGCCAAGGTGGGTAGATTATTTGAGGTCAGGAGCTTGAGACTAGCCTGGCCAACATGGTGAAAACCCCACCTCTACTAAAAATACAAAAATTAGCCAGGTGTGGTGGCAGGCACCTATAGTCCCAGCCACTCAGGAGGCTGAGGCAGGAGAATTGCTTGAACCGGGATCAGGAGGTTGCAGTGAGTTGAGATTGCACCATTGCACTCCAGCCTGGTGACAGAGTGAGACTCCATCTCAATAAACAAATAAATAAATAAATAAAAATATGTTACATTTCATATTTAGATAGAGTAATTGACTATATTACACTAAAATATCCAGGAAGAAAATTTCTGATTCAAAATGATAATTTAGAATATATTCGTCATTTCACATCACTAATTAATGTATGGCTTATTTAATAAATGGCACTAGAACAATTAAAAATCAATCTGGAAAAAGTGAATGGGTTACATTCTTTGTATCTTAAACTGAAATAAATCCCATAAATAATATGCACAATTATTTAAATTTATAAGATAAAATGACAAACATAATAGGAATAAAGCATGGATGATAGTTTACAACAATCTTGGAGTAGGAAAAGCCTTTCTAAGCATAATACAAGTGCTAGGAACCATAACATAAAGGGGTGATAATTCGTGCAGTGATGACGGGGTGGGTGGTAGGGTATCCCGGAGTAAAGATGGAACAATAGCAGCCATGATTTATTTGTTGACTGCTGTAGATGGATAACAAGTATGTAAAAGTTCATTGTATATCTTTTTTTCTGCTCTTACGTTTTAAATTGAATAACAGAAAGTTTTAAAAAGGTAAAGAGTATGTCATATCATGTAAATGATTTCTTCTAAAAGTACACTTTATCTTATTTTGTCCAACAGGTATAGCACATGATGCTTCTCATCAGGAAGACAGAATTTATGAGACCACACACTAGAGGAATAAAGGAGAATTACATGCCTCTATAGAATATCACTAGATATTAAGTTGTGTAACAGGAAGTCAGTTGGGATTAAACTATATATTGGGGGACATCAAGCTGAGCTAATTATACATTGTATATGGTAATATGCAGGAAGTTATTTTAAGTGCAGAAAAAAGTTTACTTTGTACTTGTCAATATAATCATATATATTCTAATAAATCATTTTTGAAATAAAATGAGCTACAAAAAATTCAGAACATTTCTCATGGCAAAAGACAAAGTCAAAGGACAAATGGTAAACAAATAGGGAAATAAAGTAAGTGCAATAACAAGTTATCATGCAAAAGGCTCAAGACAAACGCTGTATGCATCTTTAGGTGACCTGTTGGTAGAGGTTCAGCAATTTCCATGAGTTCCTCTCTCTTAGCTACTGGAAGGATATATATCTGGATCATATCCTACAGGATTCTGTTTGGGGCTGTGCTGATGGAGAGGAGTTTGCTTCCTTGTTGCTGTCACAGTTTTTAAGAAAAGCATGAGAACAACCCTGCAAGTCCAAGGAATACAATCTGAAATTTAGTGGCAACTGTGCAGCAGAGTTGTATATCACTGCTGGATGTGCAAGCTGCTTCCATCTCAGAGTTATATCATAGGAAATTGAGACTGAGCTCAACCTATGCTGCTAAAAAGACGGGGAGCCATAGGCTCATTACCAGGAAACCAGGAGAGAGCTGCCAGGGTTACCCAAAAATGTTCTCTTTCCACACAGAGTTGATTGCATAACTTATAAAAAGTTCCTATAACTCAATTAAAAAAGACTCACAACATAACATAAAATAGCCAAAGTTTACAAACAGAAAGTTCATTAAAAAGGAAATATAGAAATGTCTCTGAAATCTGTGTAAAATTATTTATTCCTAGTAATAATTATACTGAGGTTCATCTAAGGGAAAGAGAGGTGTGGAATTTGAGAAGGCTATGTATGGGATTAAACTGTATCATTTATATTATACTTATTTGGCCAGTGGTGGATAGAGGATTCTTGTTGAATTATTCTTTATACTTTTTCTTATGTTTAAATATCTCATAATAATATTTTACACAGAAAAATCTTACAGTAGATATTACAGTAGATACAATCTTACAGTAGATGCATCCTATATATTATTACAGTAGATACATCCTATATATTAATTATATAGGATGTTCACTGCAATAATTTTTAACTAGGAAAATATTGAAAATGTCAAAATGTCCATCTTAGAGTGTTGTTTAAATAAATTATATCGCCTTTATTCAAAGGCATAAGCATTAATTTAAAAACAGTGTAGTTTTTTTTAATAATGGCTGATATATAAACAAATACAGAAGCATCAAAAAGAACCTTGTGTGTAGAGTGTTGTCATTCATGAAACAAGTAGAAAATATGTATATAAAAATGTGTACACACACACACACACACACACACACACACACACCATCTTCTGGAACACCTACAAGAAACTAACAATGATTGCCTCTTGGAAGAGAAGTAAACAGTGGAGAGACAGGAAAAGGGAAATAGAAACATGTTTTTTAATGGATGGTCTTTCGAACATTTTCAATTTTGTATCACTTGCATGTATTACCTATTAAGAAAGTAAATAAACTTTAATAAATAATATATGAATAGAATTATCATGAATACCCTATGTGGCATACTTTAAGGGCATTAAGTGTAATATTCTACAAATATTTATTAAATCCCTACAATGAGCCTGCTGTGGTAGTGAGTAGGGATACAGCAGGTCTTACCTTCAAGTAACTTACATTCTAATGATGGTAACATTTCTAAGTATATCACTTTCTCTCCTTATTCCAAAACTCTCAGTGGATCCACAGTCCTGTAGTCACAAACGTAATCTTGGCAGTTGCTTGGAGACACCAGGACCTCATACTCGTTCCTTTTCCTTTTTTAGGAAAATTATGCCTTTCCTTTTTTAGGAAAATCGTGCCTTTGATCCAGGCAAACCTGATGACTTGCTGTTCCCATTGTCTACCCACAGTTAGCTCATCTCATTTCCTCCAGTTGATACCTAACTCATTTCAAACCTTTTCCAAATGCTTTATGGCCTAGTTCACAGATCATGACATTTGTAAATATGTGCTTAATCTCTCTGAAAGTAGGCTTTTCTTTCTTCCATTAGCAGTGTTTTAATTTCTTTTACTGCATCCTATCTTATATTGGCTTTTTTATGTTTATAAAATTTTTATTAGAGTTCATCCTCCTTGAGGATATCTCTGTAACTTCTGTTGCCTCTAATACATCACAATTGGTAAGCATCAAATCACTGAATCACTTAGCAAATGACCAAGCTCATGCATAAATAGCTGAATTAATTTATGAAAAATTATAATAAAAATAATGGTATTAATGCATATCCATCCAGGAAAAATTAACCTGCAGCTAATATGTGGCACTATCCCAGGGAAGCTGAATATCTAACAAATGCATTAAATCTGATTGAGCACAGGAAATACTCCAAAGAAAATGAGGTAGAAGTAGAAAGCTTCAAATAGACTGCCTTCACCCACCTCCGATCCCTAAGCAAAGAAAGTTCTCATCATCTGTAACTTTTTAAGCCACAGGATTGTATCTGTCACCCTGGCCCGTGCATTAATTTTATTTTTAGAAATAATGAAGTATAATCCTAGTACCTTTTCTAAACTAAATTAGCATGTTTATTACTTTTAAGTAACACCATTGAGCTGCACATTATGCATTTATTTCAGCAGGAATGCTGAGCATAATATTCCTTTTAAACCAAAACCTAAAATAACTCATATTTTAGAGTATTTGGCTTCACATGTGGCATCTCAATTTGAGCTATCAATGATCCTGTTAGATCCCGTTACCTCCTGCTTATAATAAACCATCAAATAGCAGTAGCTCCAGTGCTTCCTTGGGCTGAGATACAGTGTATTTTCTTGGTCCAAAGAGATTCAAGCTGGGAATTCTAGAATTGCTACATTCGTTTATGTTCCATGTATTTCACGGTTACTCCCCGCTGCTTTTTCTTCTGTAGTGCTATATGCATAAACCAGATTTATATTTGAAAATACAGTTGGTACCCTGAAGAATCTATTATTTTAGACCTCTCTTTTTAAAGTAAGCCTGACCCTTATAACTCTTTTAGTGAACTCAAGAGTGCTAGCACAACTTTAGGGAAGCTTCAGAATTGAAAATCTGACATTACTTGTGGTCTAATCTTTTCCCTTCATGCTGCCATGACTTTCTTGAAACCTCTCTCTCTCTTTGTCTCTCTTACTCTATGGATTGATAAAATATGCATACAAAAAAGAGCACACATTAGTGAATGTCTCAAACTGCACTCACATAAACAGATCAAGAAATAGTAACCAGTTTCCCAGAAGTCAACCTTGTACTTTCTTTCTGTCGTTACTTTATCTCAAAGGTAACCTCTGTTTTGACTTTTAAAAGCATCCATTGCTGTTGCTTATTTTTGTTGAAATAAATTAAATAACGGAATAGGGAATTGCTTATGTCTGACTCATTTCAAGACTATTTTTCAGATTCTTCTTATTGGGTGAGCTGTAGATTATTCATCCTCGTTGTATAATATTCTACTAAGTAATCTATATCACTGTTTTAATAGTCAGAGTTCTCTAGAGGGACAAGACTAATAGGATAGACATATATTTGAAAGGGAGTTTATTAAGAAGTATTGACCCACGCAATCACAAGATGAAGTCCTACAATAGGCCCTCTGAAAGCTGAGGAGCAAGAAAGCCAGTCTGAGTTTCAAATCCTCAAAAGTAGAGAAGCCAGCAGTGCAGCCTTCAGTCCATGGCCAAAGGTCAGAGATCCCCTGGCAAACTACTGGTATAAGTCCAAGAGTCCAAAAGTTGAAGAACATTGTGTCTGTTGCTCAAGGGCAGGAAGCACCCAGCACAGGAGAAAGATGGAGGAGAAAAGACTTAGCCAGTCTGATCCTTCCACATTCCTCTGTCTGTTTTTATCTTAGCTGCACTGGCAGCTGATTAGATGGTGCCCACCCAGATTGAGGGTGGGTCTCCTTCTCCACTTTCATGGACTCAAATGTTGATCTCCTTTGGCAACACCCTCACAGACACAATCAAGTATCCAATCAAGTTGACACTCAACATTAACTATCACAAGTAAATTGGTACCAGGTGGGGGGTGGGGTACTGTGGTAAAAAGGTAAAAGCAACTTTGGAACTAAATACCAGGCAGAGCCTCAAACAGTTTGGAAAACTCAGAAGAAGATAAGAAAATGTGGGGAAGCTTAGAATATTCTAGGTACTTGGAGGGCTCTGAAGACATGAAGATGTAGGAAAGTTTGGAATTTCCTAGAGACTCGTTGAATAGCTTGACCAAAATCCTGATAGTGATATGGACAATAAAGTCCAGACTGAGGTGGTCTCACATGGAGAACAGAAAATTATCGGGAGCTGGAGTAAAGGTTACTCTTGCTATACAAAGAGACTAGTAGCATCTTGCCCCTGTCCTAGAGATCTGTGGAACTTTGACCATGAAAGAGATGATTTAGGGTATATGATGGAAGAAATTTCTAAGTAGCAAAGCATTCAAGAGGTGACAGAGCATATTGAAAATTTTGCAGCCTAATAATGCAGTAGAAAAGAAAAACCCACTTTCTGGAAAGAAATTCAAGCTAGCTGCAGAAATTTGCATAACCAAGGAGGAGCCAAATGCTAATTATCAAGACAATAGGGACAATGTCTCCAGGGCTTGTTAGAGACCTTCCCAGAAAGCCCCTCCCATCACAGGCCTGGAGGCCTAGGAGTAAAAAATGTTTTCCTGGGCCAGGAACAGGGTCCTCCTGCTGTGTGCAGCCTAGGGACTTGGTGCCTTGCATCCAAACCATTGCAAAAAGGGGCCAATGTAGAGCTCAGGCAGTTGCTTCAGAGGGTGCAAACCACAGGTCTTGGTGGCATACACTTGATGTTGGGTCTGCAGGTACACAGAAGTGAAGAACTGAGATTTGGGAAACTGCCTAGATTTGGGAAACTCTACCAGTGCAGCTAGGATGAAAGCAGATAGAGGAACCTAGATTTTAGGGGATGTATGGAAATGCCAGAGGATGTATGGATGTCCAGGCAGAGGTGTACTGTAGAGGCAGAGCCCTCATGGAGAACCTCTTGTAGGGCAGTGAAGAAGGGAAATGTGAGATATGAGACCCTACACAGAGTCCCCACTGGGGCACTGCCTAATGGAGCTGTGAGAAGAGAGCCACTCTCTGTCTTCCAGTCCCAAGAATGTAGATCTGCCAACAGCTTACACCACACACCTGGAAAAGCCACAGACACACAATGCCAGCCTGTGAAAGCACCCAGGAGGGGGCTTGCACCTTGCCAAGCCACAGGAGTAGAGTTGCCCAAGGCTGTGGCAGTCCACCTCTTGCACCAGCATGGCCTGCATGTAAGACATGGAGTCAAAGAAGATTGTTTTGGAACTTTATGGTGTAATGACTGCCCTGTTAGATTTCAGACTTGCATGGGGACTGTAGCCCTTTTGTTTTGGACAATGTCTTCCATTTGGAATGGCTGTATTTACCCAATGCCTTTAGCCTCGTTGTGTTTAGAAAATAACTAACTTACATTTGATTTTACAGGCTCATAAGCAGAAGGGACTTGCCTTGTCTCAGATGAGATGTTGAACTGTGGACTTTTAATGCTGAAATGAGTTGAGACTGTTGGGAAGGCATGATTGTGTTTTGAAATGTTATGACATGAGATTTGGGAGGGGCTGGGGCAGAATGATATAGTTTGGCTGTGTTCCCACCCAAATCTCAAATTGTGGCTCCCATAATTTCCACGTGTTGTGAGAGAGACCCGGTGGGAGGTAATTGAATCATGAGGGCTAGTCTTTCTTGTGGTATTCTTGTGATAATGAATAAGTCTTATGAGATCAGATGGTTTTATAAAGGGGAGTTCCCCTGCACATGGTCTCTTTCTTGCTTGCTACCATAAAAGACGTGACTTTCCTCCTCCTTTGCCTTCCGGCCAGATTGAAAGCCTCCCCAGTCATGTGAAACTGTGAGTTAGTTAAACATCTTTTCTTTGTAAATAACCCAGTCTTTGTTATGTCTTTATCAGCAGTGTGGGAATAGAAAAACACAATCATTTATTTTTCTATTCTTCTCTTGATGAGTATTTGTCTCCAGTTTGAGACTAAGTGTCACTATGAGCATTCTAGATCTTTTTGGCAAAAATTATACAAATTTCTTGTTCGTGAGGTATTATGTTTAGCTTGAGTAGATGCAGCCAAACAGTTCTGTTAGCATCACACTCCCTCCGGCAATATCCAGAAGATTCAGTTACTCCAGCTGTTTGCTAGCACTTGCCATTTTGCATCTTTTTCTTTTTAACCATTCTGTTGAGTGTGTAATAGCAAGCCAGTGTGATTTTAACTTGCATTGTTTGCTAACTAATGAAGGTAAGAACCTTTTCACTGGTTTATTTGTCATTTGGATACCATCTTTCATGGAGTATTCATTTTAGATCTTTAGCCATTTTTTAAAATTATGCTGTCAATCATTTTATTATTTATTTCTATGGATTATATATATATATATATATTCCTAGGAATAAACATTTACAGTACATATATTCAATAAAGAACTTATATGTTGTGTGTATATATATATATATAAACACACATATATAACATATAAGTTATGTTATACATATATGCCTGATCATAGCTATGGAATGAATGCTTGTGTTCCTTAAAAAATGTATATATCGAAACCGCTAATTTCCAGTGTCATGGTAGCTGGAGGGGCACCCTTTGGAGAGTAATTAGGATTAGATTAGGTCATGAGGATGGGATTCTCATGATGTGACTAATGTCCTTACAAAAGAGAAAGAGACACAGATACTTATCTTTCCACCATATGAGGATATGAAAAGAAAATATCTACCTGCAAACCACAAAGTAAGCCTTCACCAGACATTCTGGTACCATCAGATCTGCTGGTACCTTGGTCTTGGACTCCCAGCCTCCAGCACAGTGAGAAATAAATGTTTGTTGTTTAAGCCACCCAGTCTATGGTATTTTTGTTATAGAAGCCTGAACTTCCTGAGAAAGAAATCAGTACTGAGAAGTGTGGTGCTATTGTCCAATATACTTAAAAATGTGGAAGTAGTCTCAGAACTGTGTAATGGGTAGAATATGGGAGTGTTCTGAGGTACATGCAAGAGAAGCTGTTGTTGCTGTGAAGAGATTTTTAAAAGAAATTCTAATGAGAGCTCAGAAATAAATGTATAGAACTAGAGAGGAAGCCTTCATTTTCTTAGAGAATAGTAAATAACCATGAACAGAATGTTGGTTGAAATAGAAAAGGTAAAGTTTCTTCTGATGAGTTTTCACAAGGAAATGAGAAACAAATTGCTGCAAACTGAAGGAGATATGATCTTTGCTATCATAAAATGGCAAATAACTTGGTTTAATTGTGCTTGTGTTCCAGTGCTTTGAGGAAGGTAGAACTTGCAAGTGATAGAATTAGATATTTAGTTGAGGAGATTTCCAAGCAAAGTGTTGAAGAAGAAGCTTGGTTCCTGCTTGCAGTAACATATGATAAGAGAGAAACAAATTGAGAAGAAATTGTTAAGCAAAAAGGAAGCAGAATTTAAAGATTTGGAAAATTCTTAGCCTGCCCATATTATAAAATGTAGTTTTTAAAGTGTGTTTTAAAGAGAATACTAATGATGCTATTGACCCTCCATCTGATAAGTAGATTATTATAGTTGTGAACCACAGACCTAATCAGATACCCCAGCAGAAATACTGCAAGTTAAACTGAAGAGGTAAGACACAGGACAGAATCAAAGATGAATGATAGACGGGTTTTATCAGACAAAACCATAGACCTATTTGGCTGCTAATGTGTGCGATTTTTGAGGACATGGGAAGAATAACCCCCAAACCCCAAAGGTGATTCCAGGATCATCTATGTTTCTTCCTTGATTTCAAAAGGTGGGCCTTTGCTTCACATTAAGCAAGACAGAGGATGTTCACCAAAAGCCTTGAGGGTGGGACCTCCTGGATCCTTGGGGATGGGACCACTCAGCACCCTGTGAGCATCACACCCACCCAGCAGAGCTCCAGGGGCAGAACTGCCATCATAATGGGTCCAGAAGTCAGAAAAAAAAGGATGCTTCTCAAGACAAGATTTTATGACGTCTGTCTCACTAGGTTCTGAACCTGCTTGGAACCCATCACATCTTCCTGCTATTCCATGCCTCCCTTTTGGCATGAGAATGTCTATCCCATGCCTTTCCCACCATTGTATTTTGGAAGCAGATGATTTTTGGTTTTATATGTCCACAGATGGAGAGAAATTTTTTCTCAGGATGAATTGTTTGTACTTGGAGTCTCACTCATATCTTATCAAAATGATACTTAGGTGATACTTTGTATTTTAGACTTTAGATTGATGTTGGAACTAATTAAGACTTTGGGGGCTGTTATGATAGAATGAATGTACTTTGTATAATATATGAAAAGGATATGAATTTTGAGAGCAGTGGCAGAATACTATGAACTCAATTTTGACGCTCTCCCACATATTTGTATGTTGAAGCCCTAATCCCCAATGTGGTAATATTTAGAGGTGGGCTCTCTTTTGGAGTAATTAGATTTAGATTAGGTGGGGGGGAGGCTTATGATGAGATTAATGCTCTTATTATTATTAATCCTCTTATTATTAAGAAGAGACATTAAATCTTTCTGTTTCTACCTTATTAGAACAGAAAGAGGAGATGATCATCTATAAACTATGAAGAGTGCCCTCATTTAGATCTGCCAGGGGCTTGATTTTGGACTCCCAACCTCTGTAAATGTTAGAAATAAATGTTTGTTGCTTAAGCCACACAGTGCCTGCTATTTTTGTTACAGTAGCCCCAACTGACTGAGATAACTGCTAAGCATTGCCAGCTCATAGCTTGTAGCACATGTAACTTACCAGCTAAGTCCAAAAATATGCAAAGAGGTTCACACACTTTAAAATGATTGAAATGCAGGCTTGAATATTGTGGTAATGTTAAATCACTATAAACGTTTCTAAACATTTCCTCTTAGTTTTTGTACTTACCACTAAGTGTTAGGAAATAAAATCATGGACATACTTTAAGTAGCAATGGTACAGAGGTCTTGCACATATATTTCATTAGATTTTTTGGTATTGACTTTTTTATTTCTAATAATAGATTTTATTTAATTCAACAGTAAAATATATGATTTCAACAGGTAGTCCATATGAACATTATCACGATACTTTCTATCCTTTCTTTATATGAAGCCTTCAATTCCATGTATATTTTACGCTTACAGCACATCTCAATTTAGATGCTAAATTTTCATCAGAAACACTGGATTTGTATTTACATTTTATAAAATGTAAAGCTTAAAAAGTGGATTCACATATCCAACTTGTCTCAAATATAAATACTTAAGTTAATTAAATTTAAATTCTCATTAATTCCTCAATTGCATTAGGCACATTTCAACTGCTCAATAGCCATTTGTGCCTTAAACCATCAATGTCACTCTTCACAGAACTAGAAAAAATTATTTTAAAAATTCATATTTTACCAGAAAAAGAGCCTGAATAGCAAAGACAATCCTAAGTTAAAAGAAAAAAGCTGGAGGCATCACAGTACCCGACTTAAACCCTACCAACCATGTGAGTTAGTCTGAAGGGGTAAGACAGTGAAATGAATGTTGCTTTCTGGTTTTAAACACTCTATTTCCCTCCATGGACAACAAATTCCTACTTTCTCCACCCCACCCTCCATCACCCTTTCTCTCTGGAATCTCATCTCTCTTTCTCCTTCTCTTTATCAAAAACTCAGATACATATGTGATCTGCATACAACGAAGTCTTGTGGGTTTTTTTTTTTTTTGCCTTCATCTCTGGTAGATAAAACAGCTTTAACATTGCAGATAAAATTTTGACTTGTCATTAAATGAACTATCATTCTCAAGACTCAATATCCAGAGAAACCTCAGGATAACTATTTCTTTTCTTTATAAAATCTTAAAATGTTAGCTCTAGGAGCATCCTAAGTTATTCATCAGGTATAAATAAATAAATATATTTGAATAAATGTGCAAATTCACTAAAATTCACACAGTTAAGAAAACAAAATTCATTTTTATTAAGCTCCTTGACTACAAATGGGTTGCATAAGCCTCAAGACTTCAGTGCCTTCTTGTATGAAATTGAGAAAAAATATTAATAACTACTTAACCAGGTTTTATATATAAAAAGTGATATAATGCCTATGAACCATTGTACAACAACTGGTGCATAGTTTACATGCAACAGATAGCACTTATTTATAAAATATTACATTTTATTATGGATAAAAATAATGTATGTTATCATCCTTTGCCCTGTGTTCTCCCCTCACCCTCAAGCAAGGCTCTTCTCTCAATGTCTTTTACATATGTCTGTGATTCAGTCACTATGTTTCCTCCCAAGGAGCTCATAATAATGGACTGGCTATCCAGAGAATGGTAGGCATGATCTCCATAAGGGACATTCATGGTCTCATGGAGCTATGGTTAGAGACTCCACCTGGAACCCAAGACTAGGCCACTGCTTCATTTGCTTATATGAAACATCAACAGTACCATCAGTATACCCAGCAGACACATCCTAAAGATAATTTTGAGCTTTAACTATACATTCTTAGTGAGCTTATTCTGTGTATTTATGTCTGGTCTTCACATCTTTTGGACAATAACTAAAAAAATAATAATAATTCTCACACTGGCTCACAAGGAGTATAGGCCAGAAAAGAACTAGTCAACAAATAAAGATGCAAGCATTTTGGTTTTAAGCAATTTGATTTATTCATGATCTTTTTTGACTCTTTCTTCTTTTATCTATAGAACAAATGAACTGTTCTTGAATTCTTTTCTTAATAAATTTAGCTCCAGTAAAAACATTGCAAATCCCTCACTTTATCCTATAGAGTCCACAGGAAACAATCTCCACATTGTTTTTGGCATGTTCTGTAGACTGCTACTCTGCCCAGTGACCTGGGGACCCTGGGAAATTACTGAAGCACTGAGTCTGCAAGAGAATCACTGAAGGAGCCAGAGAGTCAGGCCAGCTGACCGCACACCATCTGTATCAGCACAACACTGCTGTTTACTACTTATCTGCTGTATTTCAACAACTCTAATTCAGAGCCTACAATGGTCACTTAAATTGCTCAGCCATGCTTTACTGTACTTGTGTATGGGAAAATACAAGCTTTCGAATTTGGAAATCAGAGAAGTACTCACAACAACAATGCTTGTGACAAGTAAAAATTATATTTAAATCCATAGTGACAACACAAAGTTGATAGCTGTTTGTTTCTCTTCAAGATTTGGTAAGAAACAAATGATACTTACCGTCAGTGAAATGAATCTTTGCTTTATTAGAATACAGGGACTTTATTACTCTGTCTTTATGCTTTTAGTATATACTCATGCAAGTATGGGTGGGTGTGAATTAGTGTCATTCTACATAGAGCTACTGGAGAAGAACATGCAATTAATAAGCTTTTTTCTATTTTTAAAGACACTTTCAGCATGTTACTTCCAACTCAAAAGCTTTCAAAGGTTTCTTATTTTCAAACTTCTTAGCTTGGTACCCCTGATCTTCAGTATGTGAATATACTACACCTTGTGTTTTCTATCGTAATTCTGCAAAGAACTCCCTGTTCAAGCAACACATGTCAATTCTTGCTCCCTTAAACCTACTACTTCCACTTCAAAATGTAAATTTCACACAAATAATTACAGGCACTGAGAATTGACACCTTTTCTTTACCATAAGCTTTCAAACATCTATGCTGTTCAAAAATTTTCTCAGAACACCAGGTATGGTTTGTCTGTGTCCCCACCTAAATCTCATCTTGAATTTTAGTTCCAATAATCCCCATGTATTTTAGGAGGGAACTGGTGGGAGATAATTGAATTATGGGGGCAGTTATTTCCATGCTGCTGTTCTTATGATAGTGAGAGAGTTCTCATGAGATCTGATGATTTTATAAGGGGCTTTCCCCTCTCTTGCTCAGCACTTCTCCTTCCTGTCATCATGTGAAGAAGGACATGTTTGCTTCCCCTTCTATCATGATTGTAAGTTTCCTGAGGCCTCCCAAGCCATGCTGAACTGTGAGTCAATTAAACCTCTTTCCTTTTTAAGTTATCCAGCCTACAGCAGTTCTTTACAGCAGTGTGAGAATGGACAAATACTGTAAATGAGTATCACAGAGAGTGGGTTGCTGCTATAAAGACACCCAAAAATGTAAAAGCAACTTTTGAACTGGGTAGCAAGCAGAGGTTGGAATAGTTTGGAGGGCTCAGAAGTAGACCAGAAGATGTGGGAAAGGGTGGAACTTCCTAGAAGCTTGTTAAATGGCTTTGACCAAAATGCTGATATTGATATAGACAATGAAATCCTAGCTTAAGTTGTCTCAGATGGAGATGAGAAACTTGTTGGAAACTGGAATAAAACTGATTCTTGCTATGCCTTAGCAAAGACACTGGCAGCGTTTTGCCCCTGCCCTAGAGATCTGTGGAACTTTGAATTTGAGAGAGATGATTTAGCAAATCTGATGGAAGAAATTCCTAAGCAGCAAAGCATTCAAGAGGTGACTTGGGTGCCTTTAAAAGCATTCAGTTTTACATATTCCAAGTATGATTTGGAATTGGAATTTATGCTTAAAAGGGAAGCAGAGCATACAAGTTCAGAAAATCTGTAGCATTAAGATGCAATAGAAAAGAAAGTCCCATTCTCTGCAGAAAATTTCAAGCAGCTGCAGAAATTCGCACAAGTACAGAGGAGCCAAATATTAATTGCCAAGACAATAGGGAAAATGTCTCCAGAGCATGTCAGGGACCTTGACAGCAGCTTTTTCTAACACAGGCTTGAAGGCCTAAGAGGACAACATGGTTTCATGAGCTGGGGCCAGGGCCTTGTTGCTTTTTGCAGTCTTAGGACCTGGTGCTCTGCATACCAGATATAGCAAAAAGGGGCCAACAAAGAGCTCAGGCCATTGCTTCAGAGGGTGTAACCCTCAAGGCTTAGTGGCTTACACATGGTGTTGGGCCTTTGGGTGTACAGAAGTCAAGAATTGAGATTTGGGAACCTCTACCTAGATTTTAGAGGATATATGGAAATGGCTGGTTGTCCAGGCAGAAGTTTGATGCAAGCGCAGAGAGCTCATGGTGAAACTCTGATAGGGCAATGTGGAAGAGAAATGTGAGATCAGATCCCCCACACAGAGTCCAGTGGGGCACTGTCTAGTTGATGTGTGACAAGAGGGCCACTGTCCTCCAGACCCCAGAATGACAGATCCACTGACAGCTTGCACCATGCACCTGGAAAATCACAGGCACTCAACACCAGCCTGTAAAAGCAGCTAGTAAGGGGCTCATACCCTGCAAAGCCATAGAGGCAGAGCTGCCCAAGGCTGTGGAAGCCCACCTCTTGCATCAATGTGACCTGGGTGTGAGACATGGAGTCAAAGGAGATCATGTTGGAGCTTTAATATTTGACTGCCCCACTGGAATTCAGACTTGCATTGGGCCTATAGCCCCTTCATTTTGCCCGATTTCTCACTTGGAATGGGTGTATTTCCCCAATCCCTGTACCTTTATTGTATCTGGGAAGTAACTAACTTGCTTTTGAATTTATAGGCTCGTAGGTGGAAGGGACTTGCCTTGTCTCAGATGAGACCTTGAACTTGGACTTTTGAGTTAATGCTAGAATAAGTTAAGACTTTGAGAGACTTTTGGAAAGGCATTATCCTGTTTTGAAATATGAGGACATAAGATTGGGAGAGGCCAGGGGTGGAATTATATGATTTGGCTATGTCACCACCCAGATCTCACCTTGAAATGTAGTTCCCAAAATCCCCACATGTCCATGGGAGAGACTTGATGAGAGGTAATTGAATCACGAGGGTGGTTACCCTCATGCTGTTGTTCTGTTGATAGTAAGTTCTCATGAGATATAGTGGTTTTATAAGGGGCTTTTCCCCCTTTGCTCAGTAGTTTTCCTTCCTGCTGCCACATGAAGGACATGTTTGCTTCCCCTTCTACCATGATTGTAAGTTTCCTGAGGCCTCCTCAGCTATGCTGAACTGTGAGTCAGTTAAACCTCCCAGTATAGCCTCCTACACACCTGGGCTATATGGTGTAACTTATTGCTCCTAGGCCACAAACCTGCACAGTATGTTACCATACTGAATACTGTAGGCAACTGTAACACAATGGTAAGTATTCCTTTATCTAAATGTATCAAAGTGTACAAAAGATACTGTGTTGGACTATGACAACAGGAATTTTTCAGCTCTATTTTACTCTTATGAGACCACCATGGTTTATGCAGTCCATCATTGACTGAAATGAGGCTATGTGGCACATGACTGTAATGGCTAATATTTATTCAGCACTTAGTATGTGTGTTAGGCTTACATAACTGCTTTATATCTATCACTGCAATTAAAGCTCAAAATTTCATTGTCATGTAGGTACCATAAGTACATCTTGAACTTTAATGTGTATATACATCCCCTGGGGATCTAGTGAAAATTCAGATTGAGATTCAGAAAGTCTGAGGTGAGGCTGAGATTCTACACTACTAATAAATATTTCAGTGATGCTGGTGCCACTGGCTGGGCTCACACTCTGTGTGGCAAAGAGCCTGTTATGTTTTCTCATTTTATTAATAAAAAAAATAAGGCATATAAAGGATCTAAAATATGCCCAAATTTACATAGCTAAATGAGTGGTAGAGTCAGAATTTCAACTCAGTCTGTGTGGCTGCTGGACTACCAATGAGTAGGTTTATCTAGGCTCATAATGGGACAAAAGTGGTCTTGGCTACGAAATTAGTATAATCTAAATAATGACAACATGACAATGTTCAACCAACGTGGTGTTCTAGATATAGGTTAATTTAACTGGAGAGCAAAGAAAGAGAAGAAAGAAACTATGTACTATGATTAGATCTGAGTAAACACAGTGAGTGTCTCAGATTCTTTCACTAGAGGGCTTCACCATCACCTGCCTTCTGAACCTGTGTTATTTCAGCTTTTTCTGAGAATATTAGCATTGTTTGCTTTCCAAGAGCCTCTATCCTAGGTGTTTGGCCTTTGAAGTAGATACATTTAAATATTTAACATCCCTCTTCTTCCTTCTCAGGACAGAAAGTTTAAAAACAGAGAGGGCTATTCTCTGTCACATTTCACATTCTGGCATAATTTCATCAGCAGGCAGTTGTCCACCTGTGTATGAGTTAGATTTTCCTCAGAGTGAGGAGAAAGCAGGTACTGTGGTGGAGATTGCTCAGAATGTCCAACCTATGTATGGTCAACTATTTAGCATCAGGCCAGGTGGTGCACTAAGTTTATAGCACAAGAGTGGGCATGATGTCAGAGGTCACAGAGCCCTTGTCTTTCTTGTCAAATCTGTCACATGACATTAATCCTAGTCACTGCTTATCAAACACCCACAATGTATTAGGCTTTCTGCTGCACACTTTACACATATTATCTCTTGTTTTCCACACAAATTCTACAAATTAGTTTTGTTTTCTATATTTGCTGATGATAAAACTGAAGGTATGAGTAACTCAATTCCTAGTCCAATGTTACAGAGCTAGTGAGAATCAGAGCTGGAATGCAAATTGCATTAGCCTGGTTCCAAAGCCCCTATTCCTACCACCAACCCCTTCTTGCTACTTTTATTCCTTACCCGGTCCATGAATACGTGGCTTAGAAGCAGCCCTTCAATGTAAATGTCCTCAGCATGTGATTATGTGGGGAAAGAGTTATTTCTCCATTGCCTATAGAGTGCACATAATGCTCTTGTTTTGCTGGACTGAAAATGCTACCATTTGGGGGAAGAGATCGTCAATATTTCACCAAATGCTGTTAACATGCTTGAACTTGCTTTAGAGGAGCCAATTCTAAGATTCATTATCACAAACAAACGGAAACAAATTAGGGGGTGGGCAGTGTCTGATGGGAAAAAAATCAGTTTTCACAAGCAGTCCTCAGAATCTGAGGTTTGGAGGGCACCCTACTCTTTGCATGGGGCCCATGCAAAGTCTGCAGAGGAAAATTACACCATCTTTCCACCATCTGAGCTGTGAGTAAAGTTACTAAAGCTTAATCTACAGGGGCAGACTTTAAGGCTCGTCAGTATCCTCCCAGAGCAACCCGGTAAGTAATATTCATCATATTAATAAGTTACTTACTTTCAGGTGAATTTACTGTTTTTTCTGCTTCATGAAACCTAGTAAGAAGCATTCATGTGAAAAAGTGAATATTTAGCGGAGATTATGAGAGATAGAAAACAAAGCACTATGGTTTCTATTTAAACAACTACGATTTAGCTGTTACTAAATAATCCCTTCAGACCTTAGCTTTTGGAAGTATTTTAGATACTTTGTTTCATTTTATCACCATAGGAACTTTAAGAAGTGTATCTTAGTTTCATTTTTTAAAAGATGTGCACAGTCCTTTGAAATTACACAATGAGTGAAGGGCTTAATTCTAACCAAAATCTGCCTGTCTCAAGGATTCAGAGACTCTTCCACTGCTTCCAAGTGGCCTCTAGAGTCTAGAAGAGACGAAATTAGAAGCTTGCTTACTGTCAAGAACATATACAAAAAAAAATGTGTTTCTTCTGACAGGAAATATTCCAAATCAAAACCAAATTTTAACACACTTAAACCTGCAGTAATGTTTACAGACTGAAGAGCTTGTGAGGACAAGACAACCTGTCCTATAAAACTAAGTTATTTTACCATTCCTATGGTAAGAGACAAGTATTTTTGAAAGTTAATAGCCAGTAGAGAACTATTTAAAAGTACTCTGATTTCAGTGAATGCAGGTCTTTTCATCATGTTGGGATGTCCATGCCCACATCAGCTTTGCCATAGCAGAGTGCACCCAGAGGTAAGAAAGAAGACCAAAGGCCTTAAAAAGTTTGGCAGCCTTAATCAGAGAAAATCTCTTTGTTTAATAATCACAAGTCATCTGATTAAGTGCTCTCTCCCCATGACACCAACGTTTTCAAATTGAGGTTCAGGGCTGAGTTGTCCCCACACTAATTAGTTGGAAAACAGACTGATTGGAGTGCTTAAAAGTGTTAGGAGAATAAGGCAGAAGAGGCTAGTGCTAAATTGATTTCCTACAGAAAGGAATCTTTCTTTATGAGCCAGCAGTGATGCCCAGGGAGCTACATATCTGATCTCTTCACATGAAAAACTTGAAAGGGAAACAGATGGGAGAATCAATTAAATAGTTTAAGTTTGGTCATGGAGAGGCCACCATGACTCTTAATGCCAAGGCGGTCTAACCACAGTTGAGCACGTTCCTCTTTATATGTTTTACTCCTATGTAACGCTAAGCCTAAGAACTAGCAGGCATGCAGCTTTGCTAACTGCCTGACATTCCAGTCATTAATCAATCGATTATTAATGGTCATTGAAACACATCTTCCAACTCCTCTATATCACTGTTATGGCCATAACTTTAATATGCAAATGTGAACATGCTACTTTCCTGTATAAGATTCACTAATGATACTTCATCTTCCATGTGGTAAAATCTAAAACAACAGGCTTGGCAAAGAAAACCCTTCATGACCTTACTCTGCCTAGGTGCCTATCTTATTTTTCTACTATTCTTACATTTTAGCTGAACCCAACTCCTTATTGTTCACTGAACTTCTGTGCTTAAAATGCATTCTCCAGGCTTGTCCACCTAGAAAGCTTTATAAGGTTTTGTAAAACCTTAAAATTTGAGTTTAAACACTTCTTGCCTGTAACACCATCCCTTAGGCCCCTAAAGAGATTTAGTTTCTTATTCCCAATGGGCTCATGAAAGCTTTATAACAATTATCACAGTGCATTGCCATTTGTAGATGCTTACTTTTCTGTTTCCCCTGGACTACTGATAATTATTTGACAGCAGAGATCTTGTTTTTCATTTTATTACAAATATGCCAGGAATCTTAGTGCCTGGTGTAAAATCTAGTACAGTGGAGGTATTCAGTACATGAATAGATGAAAGGGATGTGTATCTTTGGATCTCATCTCCCATCTACTTCTCTATTAAACCATGTGGCCTATTTTAGGAATGACATTTCTCATTAAATGTAGGATGTTTTATGTTTGGGTAGCAGTAGCAAGAAAAGGGTAAGCATGTTTCCCAAAGGAAACATCCATTTAATGAGAAATGTCATTACTCACACTGCAGCACTACATACTGCACCCTTCGCTGTGGTAAAAATATCTGCCTTTACCCTATTATCTTTAGCCATCAACCACAGGTTACCAAAAAAAATCTAGACTAACAGAGCTCAAAGGTACAAATGGGCTCAGATGTAGAGCAATTTGAGTAACTGACATTGTTTCTGCTGCTTATATTGAAGCACGACACACATTTTCTGGATGCTTTGGCAACCTCTCTTTTTCATCTTGTTTTAACCTTATCCTTTTCCTTTTCTTAGACAGGACAAAGATGGTGGGACAAATACATTCTCTTCCTCTGGCTAACCTTACTGCCCCACCACTTTCACCTGAGATGAGACCTGGGCTGCAGCACACTTGGAAAAGTCCCTGGAACTGTAGCCAGAGAGGAAAAGGCTGGTGAGGGTTATGAAGTTGGAGCCGGGGATTAGATATAAATGTTACTCTTCCTCCATGTGAATCACAAATCCTTTCAGTCCAGAAATTGATAAATTAAATCCATTAAATTCTGAACCAGTTTGACACACATAAACTTCGCACCTAGTATGTGTCACATGTTAAATAGATGCTGAGTGTATAAAAACTGAAAACACGGTCCTTAAGCTGGTGGGTTCTGGTAGCTGCGAAGAAGCGTGTATGAGCCAGACCAGAGGGAAGGAGCTGAAACAAAATGAATTCACAGATCAAAGCATCTCAGAGAAATATCAAACGAGTAATAAATTTTATAAAGTTATGTCTTTAAAGCCAGCAGTAAGATCTTACAGTGATTAGATAAGTTATTTCAAAAGGCATTCGGTGTTTACTGGTGCATCCACATTTCTTTTTTCTTTCTTCCAGCAGCTCCAACCATCACAGATTTTTATCTACAATAAAAGATTTTCTTCCCACTGATGGCCACTCTGTCAGTAGATAAACAAAACAGAACGTAACAAAGGAAAAAATAATAATAAAAGTGGAAAAAGTAAAATGCAGACCACATGGGTAATTTAGTAATGGCAAATTCAAGTGCTTTGTTCTCTCCAAACAGAGAAGAAATCCAAGAATCCCAGCAAGAACTGTCAACAAAGTAAAACAGCATTTATTACCAAAACATTTTAAATTTTCAAAATATTTTTTACTTTATGTTTAATTTTCATAATCTCTCTGCATGTTTATTTTCCTTAACATCTCCCTTCAGGAAACTCACAGGTCCATGGAGGAATTGTCTCACTGCATATAAAGGCAGAAGTCGTGAACTCTACGATGGTTCCAAAGTGCAAAGTTGTGCTGTGGAAGTTTCCAGGAAGGGAAAATGATTAGCATGTGGTTCTGTATTGAATTGTGTCCTCACAAAATTCACATGTTGAAGTCCTATCCCCACCATAGTAACTCAGACTGTGACCTTCTTTGAAAATAGGGTCTTTGCAGAGATAGTTAAGACAAGGTCATTAGGACTGGCTCTAATCCAATATAAACATGTTTTTAATATTAGGTTGGTGCAAAAGTAATTGCTGTTTTTGCCATTGAAAGTCACAAGGGCAAATGTAGTCACAAGGACACATATACTTAGGGAGAATACCTTGCAAAGGTAAAGACAAAGAATACAGTGATGATTTTTGTGCCTAACATTGCCAGCAAACCAACACACGCTAGGAGAGAGGCAGTCAACAGAATATTCTGCACAGCCTTAGGATGGAGCCAAACCTATCGACACTTTGCTCTTGGACTTCTAGACTCCAATATACTTCTGCCATTTAAGCCACTCAGTTTGTGGTACTTACATACAGCAGCCCCAGCAAACTAATACAGGCAAACCTTGGCAATATTGCAGGTTAAGTTTTAGAACACTGCAAGAAAGCCAGCCACACATTTTTTTGGGTTTCCTGACACATATAAAAGTTATGTTTACACTATACTGGAGTCTATTAAATATGCAATAGTATTACCTCTTTAAACACAAACTACATACCTTCATTAATGAATGCTTTATTGCTAAAAAACAAAGATTGCTAACAAGCCTCTGAGCTTTCTGTGACTCATAATCTTTTTGCTGATCGAGAACCTTGCCTGTATGTTGATGGTTGCTGACTGATCAGGGTGGTGGTTGCTGAAGGCTGGGGTGGCTGTGTAATTTCTTAAGTAAGACAACAGGGATGTTTGCTGCACAGACTTTCACAAAAGATTTCTCTGTCACATGCAATGCTGCTTTACAGCATTTTACACACAAGAGAACTTATTTCAAAAATGAAGTCCATTGTTTGTCAAACATTGCCACTGCTTTATTAACTAAATTCATGTAATATTCTAAATACTTCATTATCTTTTCAGCAGTGTTTTTAGTCTCTTCACCAGGAGTAGATATTATCTCAAGGAACCACTTTATTTGCTCATCCATAAGAAGTAGCTCCTCATTCATTCAAATTTTTCCATGAGATCATAGCAATTCAGTCACGTCTTCAGGATCCACATTTAACTCTAGTTCTCTTGCTATTTCCACCACATCTGCAGTTACTTCCTCTGCTGCATTCTTGCATCCCTCAATAATGAGGATTGGAATTAACTTTTTCCAGACTCCTATTAATGTTGATATTTGACCTTCTCCCATGAATAATGAATGTTTGTAATGGCATCTAGATGGCTGAATTCTTTCCAGAAGACTTTCACTTTACTTTGCCCAGATCCATAAATGGAATCATGATCTTTGATAGCTATAGCCTTACAAAATATATTTCTTAAATAATAAGACTTAGAAGTCAAAATTATTCCTTAATCTATGAGTTGTAGAATGAATGTGATGTTTGCAGGCAATGAAAACAACATACAAGAATAACATCAAAAATCACTGATCATTGGGTTGGGCACGGTGACTCATGCCTATAAGCCCAACACTTTGGGAGGCCAAGATGAGTGGATCACTTGAGCTCAGGTGGTCCAGACCAGCCTGGGCAACATGACAAAACACCGTCTTTGAAAAAAACAAATTAAACATGCCTACAGTCAGCTTTTTGAGAGACTAAGGTGGGAGGATCACCTGAGCCCAAGGAGGTCGAAGCTATAGTGAGCCATGATCGCACCACTGCACTCCAGCCTGGGTAACAGAGTGAGATCCTGTCTCAAAAAAAAAAAAATTTAACTCATCACAGATCGCCATAACATAATAATAATAATGTTTGAAAGATTATGATATTTTTGAATTACCAAACTGTGACATAGAAATCCAAAGCGATCACAAGCTACTGGAAAAATGGTGTCAATAGACTTGCTCAATGAGGGGTTGCCGAGAACCTTCCATTTGATTTTTAAAAAGTATAATAAAGCAAAGCACATATACACCATGGAATACTATGTGGCCATAAAAACGATGAGTTCATGTCTTTGTAGGGACATGGATGAACCTGGAAACCATCATTCTCAGCAAAGTGACGCAAAAACAGAAAATCAAACACCACATGTTCTCACTCATAGGGTGTTGAACAATGAGAACACATGGACACAGGGAGGGGAGCATCACATACTGGGATCTGTCGGGGGGAAATAGGGGTGGGACAGTGTGGGATGGGGAGTTGGGGAGAGATAGCATGGGGAGAAATGCCAGATATAGGTGATGGGGAGGAAGGCAGCAAATCACACTGCCATGTGTGTACCTATGCAACAATCTTGCATGTTCTTCACATGTACCCCCAAACCTAAAATGCAGTAAAAAAAGGAAAGCACAATAAAATGAGATATTCCTGTACACACATTCTTCATGTCTGCATATTCTGATTGTGCTTTTTCTCCTTACTATCTTGACATTTTCTTAGCTCCTTAACATTTCCATCTTTTCTGATTGACAGAAACTCTTTTTCTAAAGATATCCAATAGGGCTGTAATATGCAAACTCACTGGAAAGACCTTTCCTTTCCTCCTCCCCTTTGATCCTTCATAGCATGTGACTCTGCTGACTGTCTGACCCCTGCCAGCTGGAGAGGTGGGCATGCGGCAGCCCTCTTTGATGGGGTCCTTAGAGCTGGAGACTTAGTGCCAACTTCCAGGATAAATGTCAAAATTATGTCGAAAGGTGACTGCTGAGTTTGAAAAATGTTCTCATTAAAGGATCATTTTTCGGTGAGGGTGAGAGGCCAAGTGTTGAAGAGAATAAGCCAGGCTTTCTCAACCTCGATGCTATTGATATTTTAGACCAGGTAATTCTTTATTTTGTAAAATTACATACACACACACACACACGCATGCATGCACGCTTGTAATTCTTTGCCTCATAGGATGTTTAGCAGCATTCCTGCCCCCAACATACAACTGCAGTTCTGGCAACCAAAAATAACGACTGATGGGAGCAGGGGCTGGGGGCAAAATCACTCCAATTTACTAATGGCTAAAACTACAATGCTGAGACAGGCAGACAAGCAGAAGGCAAAAAATTCCAGCATGCTTGAGCCAGGAGAGCAGGCTTCAGTGGGTAGAGAGAAGGGGGCTAAACTGATTCTAAAGAGACACAGGTGGGCAGGAGGAGGCTTTGCCTATACCTCTGGGCCTCTGCTCATGTCTTTTTCTGACTGGAACACGCTCTTATAAATCCATTTAACCACTGACTGTCCTTCAAGGGCACTGTATTAGCCAGAGTTCTCTAAGGGACAGAGTTAATAGGATGCATGTATATATGAAGGGGAGTATTAAGAAGTATTGACTCACATGATCACAAAGTGAAGTCCCACAATAGGCCATCTGCAAGCTGAGGAGCAAGGAAGCCAGTCTGAGTCCCAAAACCTCAAAAGTAGGGAAGCCAACAGTGCAGCCTTCAGTCTGTGGCCAAAGGCCTGAGAGCCCCTAGAAAACCACTGGTGTAGGTCCAAGAGTCTAAAAGCTGAAGAACTTGTAGTCTGATGTTCTAGGGCAGGAAGCATCCAGCATGGGAGGAAGACAAAGTCCTAAAGGCTCAGCAAATCAGATCCTTGCATCTTCTTCTGCCTGCTTTATTCTAGCCACACTGATTGCTGATTAGGTGGTGCCCACCCAGACTGAGGGTGGGTCTCCTTCTGCCAGTCCACTGACTCAAATGTTAACCTCCTTTGGCAACACACTCACAGACATGTCCAGGAACAACACTTTGCTTCCTCTAATCCAATCAAGTTGACACTCAATATTAACCATAACAGCCACTTTCTCCAAAAAACTGGCCCTGACCACATCACGGCTCAGATGTCTTTGAATTCTACCAGCTTGGACTATCTGTGCCCCTTTGTGGACACCCAACAAGGTGGTCATCTTAAGCTGTTTACCCACGTGTAGAACTTCCTCTTCAGTTGCATTACAGCTTTTGCCAGATGAGGTGGTTTTGGTATTGCCCATAAGGTCTTGAACATCGGGGATGTTCCCAACATCTTTGAGTAAGGAATGACTGGCATGATTATGAATGGTGGGAGTGCATACTGAAATTTAAGAAGCTTCTGAGCCACTGTCTTCTGAATTTGTAGTGTGCTGCCTTTCGGAGGAGATGTAAAACTGCCTGGAGTGGAGTTCCTCAGGCAAGAGTTAGCTGAGAAGCAGCAATGAGACCCTCATACTCAAGGTACCACAACACCTCCTTTAACCCATCTGCAATGAACGCAATGAACGCCACAACACCATTGTGGCAATCTGTATGTTTTTAGAATAGCTGAAGACCAGAATATTCATCCATATAAAACTATTTGTTGTTTGTTTGTTTTGAGAGATGTAGAACTCAAGTTCTTCAGGAATCCAATGTCCACATATCTCGGAGCATTTGGAGCTACACAAGAATCTATGATGCCACTTGGTACATAGATTTTCACTGTGTCAGCAGTACTTCCTTAAAGCAACCAACCTTCAACCCATAGCAAACACTGAAGAATGCCAGAAACATCAGTGACTCAGACACAGCAGACTTTACTGTTGAGTCTGACTTTAGGAAAATTCTTGCATACATTATAAGAAAGGACCATCCTCATTTCGTCCTCAGGTCCCCCTCCCACTGCTCTGAATCCTGCATCCTACTATGTACTTAACCACCCACTGCTCCCCAAACAAACTTGTCCTCTTTATGCGTCTTTCCCCCTGTTGTTTCCCTGGAAAACATCCATTCATCCTTTGAGCCTGACCTCAAAAGTTATTTCCTCATTGAAACTTTTCCTGAGTCCTGCAAACAGGGTCAATTCCTCATTGTCCTGGACAACTGCCGTCCCTTGCACCTACCTCCATGATGAACACATTCACCTATTTTAGTTATTTTTATCTGTTGTTTTCTCATCATTCCACAACTCCTGACCAAATAACATTGCTTCACTCATCTGTGTAAACATCTCTGGCATAGGCCATGCCATACTAGGGGTGGTTCTAACATATCTGTTGCTTTCTATCAAAAATAATGAGCTGCCACTGGAGAAAACATTCCAGGCTATATAGGTAAAAATTCCTAAAGAAAACTGACCTTAACTTAAAGATTTTATTGTCTCTCATATTCCCAGTTTTTGTGGCATCAATAAACATATTTGTGTAATTTTTACATTCATAGTATTTACCCTGAAATGATAGATTACCATTCATTTGACTGTAGTGTGGACAGACTGTCTGAATTACTTTAAAAATTATTCTAAAAATTATTCATTAAAACTGGTGTATGGCATATCAATCTTCTCTCAAAAAAGAATTCCTTATTACAGAATGAGTGGAAAGAGTCTCATTTTAAAAGAATGCATTTAAACTTCAACACTTAACTCTAAATATCCAAAGATTTGGCAGTCCCACTTGAAATGCTTATACCTGTGTAGAATTTAATAATTTCTTTTTAAAATACATTTTTTTCTGATCATAAAAATTGAGAAATATTTCTACTCCTAATTTGATTTGAATGATACTTTGTCATAATAATAATTGCTAACTTTTATTGAACAATCTTCCATATTATCATAAATTGCTTTATTTTATCATCATAACATTTTAAGGTAAGTTTTCTTTTCTTGGTTTTTTTTTTTTTTTTTTTTTTTTTGATGGAGTCTTGCTCTGTTGCCCAGGCTGGAGTGCAGTGGCACAATCTTGGCTCACTGGAACCTCCACCTTCTGGGTTTAAGCGATTCTCTGCATCAGCCTCCCAAGTAGCTGGGATTACAGACGCATGCAGCCACGCCCAGCTAATTTTTGGATTTTTGGTAGAGACGGGGTTTCACTATCTTGGCCAGGCTGGTCTTGAACTCCTGACCTTGTGATCCACCTGCCTTGACCTCCCAAAGTGCTAGGATTACAGGTGTGAGCCACTGCGCCTGGCCTTCAGATAGGTTTTTAATCTTACAGCTAAATAATTTGTAGTACAGAGACGTAGGTGACTTTTCCAAGGTCTGAGTAGAAATGTTTCTCAACTTTTCTAAGCTGGGTGTGGGTGGGGGTGGAGAGTTAGGATTTGCCCCAGTCTCACATTTTATGATATAATCCAAGACTTTTTCATTTCAGCTACTAGTAACACTTTAATATGTATGGCTCTGTGCAGTTTGCAAAGCACTTTTGGAAAGGATAATAGACTAGTCAGGTGATTCATGTGCTTATTTCGTATTAGAAATAGGTAATCTATAGTTTATAAGATAATTTCTCTAAATTCAAAGAACTGAAAAGTGGAAAAACTGGAAAATCAAAGCCAGATATTGTGATTCTCAGTTCAGTGCTTAAACCACCTAAATTACCTTTTCCACATATTTGAACATTTAGGAGAATTAAGAAAATATGCATGAGCATACTGTGATGGCTAATTTTATGTGTCAACTTGACTGGATCATGGAGTGGCCAAATATTAAGCTAAAAATATTTCTGACTGTGTTTGTGAGGGTATTTCCAGATGATATTTGCATTTGAGTTGGTAGACTGGGCGAATCAGACTGCCTTTCCCAGTGTAGTGTCAATGTACATTAACAGAGGTCCTGAATAGTCCAAACAAACAAAAAAACTGAGAAGGGGAGAATTTGCTCTCCCTGCCTGACACCTTGAGCTAGGACATCAGTCTTTTCCTTTCCTTGATTGGGATTTACACCATTGGGTCTCCAGTTTCTCAGATCTTCAGACTTGCACTCCACTACCTGCTTTCCTGGGTCTCCAGCTTGCAGAGGGAAGATAATAAGACTTCTCTGTCTTTGTAATTGCTTAAGCCAATTCCTTATAATAAATCATATATATGTTATATATGTACATATTATATATATGTAGAAATATATGAATATAATAGTAGGTAGATGTTTATCTGTCCAGCTGAGATCTATTGGTTCTTTTTCTTTGGAGAACTGGTGTGGTTTGGATGTTTTGTCTCCTCCAAATCTCATGTTGAAATGTGATTCCCCAATATTGGAGGTAAGGCATGGTGGGAGGTGTTAGGTTCATGGGGGTGGAGCCCCCACGCAGGGCTTAGCATCATCCTTGCGGGTAACGAGTTCTCCCTTTGTCAGTTCCTGTGAAAACTACTTGTTTAAAGGAACCTGGCATCTCCTCCTCTCTCTCTTGTTCCTTCTCTCACCATGTGATGCACCTGCTCCTCCTTCACCTTCTGTCATGATTGTAAACCTCCTGAGGTCCTCATCAGAAGACAAGCCGATGCTGCTGCTATGCTTGTACAGCCTGCAGCGCTGTAAGCCAAAATAAATCTCTTTTCTTTATAAGTTACCCAGCCTCAGGTATTCTTTTATAACAAGGCAGAACAGACTAGCACAAGAAATATGACTAATACACACACCACACATAAACACACACACGCACACACACACACACACACAATTAGCCTTACCTGATTAGAAAGCCTTTAAAAATTACATGAAAAAGAGACATTAAATGCTCTAGTTTATCCCCCAGGCTGGATTAAATTGGTATAAACTGAAAACTGAAGAACTGATCCGTTCTCCCCTGTGATAGGGACATTTTTTTTTAGATAATTAACTGATTGATGTCATTAAAAATATTTTTGAAGAGTATTATTAACACAATTCTACATGTATGATGAAAATTAATCAAATGTTTTCAACTTACACAAAAAAGATGCTATTTTCTCTGCAGATTAGTTATGGTCAAGTTCAAGGACATTGGAGTCTCAATTCCCTCACAGTAGTACCAGAATGCATGCTCAGATTTACTTTTAGACTCATAGAGTCTGTGTTTGCTGGTGAAGGACATGGATTGCATACAGATGAATGCACCTCTGCAGCACAGAATTTAAATCAGGCAAGCAAGAAGCCAGCTAGTCTCCAAAATACATGTTAATCTGCCTCCAGAACAAACCTGCAAACTGACTAAATATTTTGGTTTTACAAAACTCCAACATATTAAACATAACTTCAAATAAGGGTAATGTTAAAAGCGACTAATTTTGTCAAATTACATTTGCAATTATTATAAAGAGTTCTGCTCTGTTCATCTCTTGTTTACACTTTCATTAGAGAATAATCAACATTCAGCAATATGTTCATATTTAAAGTGTTCAATTTAATACAGTTTGACATAAATCTGTACCTGTGAAACCTTCACCACAAACAAGACAATGAACACATCCATCCCTCCAACAGCTTCCTTGAGATATTTTGTAATCTTTGCCTCCTGCCTGTCTGTGTTCCTCTCCCCACAGTCAACCACTGAGTTGCTTTCTGTTATTATGGATTAATTTACATTTCCCAAGTTTTCTATAAATGAAATCATATACATGCACTCTTTTTCATCTTATTCCATTCACTTAGTAAAATTTTGTAGTTGCATGTATTACAACATTCATATGAGTGCACCTATCAGCAGTTCATTAATTTTGATTTCTGAATATTATTTCATTGTATGAATATACCACAACATTTTTAGCTATTCATCGGTTGATGGGTATTTATTTCCAACTTTTGCCTTTTACAAATGAAGCTGCTGTGAACGGTTGTGTGCAAGTCCTTACATGGACGTATGCTTTCTTTTTGGTAAATGTGGAGAAGAGGAGTGGCTGGGTCATATGTTAGGTGCATGCTTCACTTTTTTTAAGAAACTGCCAAGCTATTTATCAAAGGCGTGGGGCCATTTCATATTCCCTCCAGCAGTGTATCAGGGTCCTCATTACTACTCCACATCGTCACTAACACTTGGCATGATCTAGCATTACTTTTAACTCTTCTGTTACAAATGCAGTGGCATCTTTTGCTTTTAATTTATATTTCTCTAGTAACTCATGATGCCAATTTTTTTTTCTGGTGCTTATTTTCCATTATTAGTTCTTCTTTAGTAAAGTGTCTGCTCAAACCTTTTGCCAATTTTTAATTGAGCTGCTGGTTTTCCCACTGTTGAGTACTAAAAGATCTTTATGTGGATTTTGTTATCAGATACACATTTTGCAAATATATTTTATCTCAGTATATAGATTATTTTTTCAATCTTTTAATAATTTCCTTTAAAGAGAATACGTTTTGATTTTGATAAAGTCAATTTGTTCTTTTATGGGTCACAGTTTTGGAAGAAATCTTTGCCTTACACAAGTCCACAAAGATTTTCTCCTATTTATTTTCAGAAGTTTTCAGAAGCAGAGAAATGACATAGTCTCTTTTGCTTTGAAGTCCTCATTCTAGATGCTCAGCTGAGACTGGAAGACAGAATGAAAGGAGAGAGATTGTTTAGGAGATCATTACAGTAATCCAGACACGGGGAATACATGCTAGGATTAGCATATTGGAAATGGAGGTGGTGAGAAGTGGTTAAATCCTGGATATATTTCATAGGTGTAGCCACATAATTTCAATATAGACTATATATGAAATGTGAGAAAAAGAGAAGAGTCAACTATGACTCTAAGTGTTTCACCTGAGCTCCTAGAAAGATGTTCTTTTCATTTACTGAATGAAGGAAAGGATCTTCAGTGGGAATAGGGGAAGATCGGAAGTTCAGTTCTTGATTGGTTACTCATCCTAGTGGAAATGTCAAACAGGCAATTGGACAAGTGAAGCCCAGTTCAGGGGAGAGGTCTGAACCAAATAGACACATATGGAAGACACAATTGGCATTTTGATGGAATTTAAGGACATAAAATTTGATGATATCATCATGAGTGTAGGTATATGTAGAGAATAGAAGTAGCAGCACAATTCCAGGACTGCACTGCCTCTGAAGTATATAAATGTGTATGTGTGTGTGCGTGTGCCAGTTTCTAGCCAATTGCAGACTGACACTTCTGTAAAATAAAAGTGAATTACTAGAAAAGGAAAACCAAATAAAAATAAATACACACAAAATGCAAGCCTAAATTTGTATTACTATATTTAACAGACATGAAACTACGTTTCAATAACATAATCAGGAAAAGCACAATGTAGAAAAAAATTACCAAAACTGCACATTGCTAATTGAAATTATGCATATAGGGGATCATTGACAGCATTGTATTTGTTATTTTTTATCCTTTTGAAATTATAGCTAAACAAAACATTAAGAATGAGACAGTGATTTCACATTTTCAAAATCTCTACACACATTTTGAACATTCACTGCATATCAACAGTTAACTTTTTGAAGGGGCAAATGAATTTGATTTCTCCTTACTACCTAAGTTGGATTGATGACAAGAGTACTTACTGAAGACAATGTATACCTAAACTATGTCTATGTTTTTGTTTTACTGTTACTCATGGTAGAAGAGATGGCTATGGAAGAAAGAATTTTAAAGTGAATTCTTCAGGCTCAAGATATTCATGTTTCACTTTTATGTAAAATGAAAGAAAGTTATATTTTCAGTATCCATCTTCAATTCTTCATCAGCAGCCACATTCAGTGACACATCTTATAACATGTTAGTTGATTTAATTATATTTTTTCAGCTTTATTGAAGTATAATTGACAAATAAAATTGTATATATTTAAAGTGTACAGCATAGTATTTAATGTAGCTATACGTTGTAAAATGATTAATACAAGCAGTTTAACTAGTTAACACATTCATCACCTCACAGTCATCTTTGTGTGTGTGTGTGTGTGTGTGTGTGAACACTTAGGATCTACTCTCAGTAAGTTACAAGTGTGTAACACAGTATTATTAACTATAATTATTTATGTTTTATTGAAACTATTTTTTAATAAAAGACATGGATTCAGATTTTATGTACTTTTACTTGACTAATTTAAGTTAAAATATCACACACTATCCTATTTTGCATGCCTGGTACACAGCTCACATCACGTGTGACTTTCCATGAGTTCAACAATGCCCAAACTGGTCTGTACCTGATCAGATCAAGAACACTAGAAGAGTCTAAGTGGGGCAGTGTGGATGCAGCAACACTGTCACACTGCTCTAAATGTTTCTAAATAAGTCCTCACAATATCTGTCCTTGCCTTGTTGTGAGCTGAGAGCAAACTGTTGGTAGACCAACATCAACTGGTCTATGATCATGCTTCAGCACTGGTTTGGGGAATAACTGGGTGTTGCAGAACTCCAGATAGCCCAAGATATCTATGTAAATGTGCCCCCTGGTATAAATTCATGCACCATCTTAGCAGTCGAAGAATTCTAAGAAGCAAGAGACTAAAATGTTTTAGAGCTCAGGTTAATGAGCGCTCCATGAAAAAGAATGACATAAAAAGGGATGAGCCAACCCAGGAGACTATGGTGTTCTGGAAAGCACATCGTCTGCTAGGTCAAATGCTGCTGACAGGTCAAGTAGGAGGAGGCCCAGGAAATGATTTACAGATTTTATAACATGGTCATTGATGAGCTAATGGAGAGATGTGTAGTCTGATTAGGAAGCTCCAAGAAAGACACCATCAGCCAAATCAGTGCCCGGCTGTATTCTCAAAGAGAAGCTGTTTGAATAGGCTCTTAGAGTTTTATGAGTCTTCATTGTTTTGACAATAGAGGAATTAAAGTCTTCCTTAAAGGATGTAACATCTTACTTGAGGCAGTAAGGTCATAGAGGGTGGATTCCTTAGGTAGGTGGACTGCTGAATTCCTAGACCACTCACCACCAGGTTCAGTTCGCACTCTCTCTGACTACCCCATGCATCTAGGGTCTCAGCTGCCAAGAAGCCACTGACTTGCGTGTACCATATTTGGCTGATCTTGGTCTGAACCTGTGGGAATGCTGTCTCCCCACTGTGTGCAGGAAGGAGCTTGGCACCTGGCTTGGCACCTTGGCACCTACCTAATTTTTATCAATTACCATGACAAGAAAATCATAAGTGGGTTTTGTTTTGTTTTATTTTTTGACAGAGTCTTGCTCTGTTGCCCTGGCTGGAGTACAGTGGCATGATCTCAGCTCACTGTGACCTCCATCTCCTGGGCTAAAGCAATTCTCCTGCCTCAGCTTACCAAGTACCTGGGACTACAGGTGTGTGCCACCAAGCCTAGCTAATTTTTTGTATTTTTAGTAGATATGGGGTTTCACCATGTTGGCCAGGCTGGTCGCAAACCTCAGATGATCTGCCCACCTTGGCCTCCAAAAGTGCTGGGATTACAGGCATGAGCCACCACGCCTGGCCATAAGTGTGTTTCTGTTTTTGCTTTTAATAACTAGGATTAGGACAGGTCTTTATTTGTAATGAAATTCTTTAGGAGAATACCTCTCTGAAATAGAAATGGTCCTGTAGAATCCAGATATCTTAGTCCCAGCCCTCTTTCTAAATGCAAATCCTGTGGTTGGTGTCTTCCCCCAGTCTGTCTGTAAATAGTCATGCTCTCACTTCCTGATACCTCACAATTTAAAAATCTCCACTTGCTGCCCTGACACTTAAAACCAATCAGGAAAACATCTCCCTGATTGAGTCAAGTCCTCCAGTTCATTTGAAACTCTGTGAAGGCCTTCAGAGGAGGGAGGGCCTAGGGGCTGGTGCTCTCCAACATCCATTTCCAAAATGAGCTTCGAACAGCTGTGTGGTGTTTCACCACCTCCCACAAGGAAGAAGTGAATTAGTATGGCTGCTTCATCAGGACTCAAAGAGCATTGCAATATTTCCCTAAGAATTTTTTTTCTTCTTCTTTTTTTAAGTCTTAGCTGAGGGAAGATATAGAATAATTTTCAAAATAAAACTGTTTGCCACAGAAAGCTTTATGAGGGTGAGATATCCATCTGGGCTAAGTGCTTATGGGCCTCAGATGAGACCTCAGGAGAGGTCAGAGGGAGCTTCCATGGGGGGTAGGGGCGTGGTCCAGTGCTGCTGTTTCTTTCCTCTTTACCCAAGAAAGGTGTGGGCTGGATTCCACTGCCCTGTGCAGGGCCCTGGCAGCCTGGGCAGTGGAGATCCTCCTCTCTATCCTTTATGTAATTATTTGTGGCTATGTGGTCTTGGTTATCTTGACGTTCAAATGCTGAATGATTTTCTCAAAACACTCACACTTTCTGAGGGATGAATGCAATTTCTGCTGTGTTTCAGGCAGCAGTGTATAAATGAGGTAACAACTGCATGTAGGGGCCCGGGGCCGGTGGAGTTAGGGGACTTTTGAGGACCCAGAAGCTAAAAGTCAAAAGCTCTTTTGATGAATTTAACTGTTTTAAGCCCCCAGTGATATTCACAACCTGAGCACATGCATTGGAAGAAGCTGAAGAAAAACCAGAAGGGAATTCTGAGAAAGGGTGGAGCTGGTGAAAGCTCCTGGGGACACCTGCAGAGTGTTGAATGAGTTGAAGAAGGGCAGTCAAAATTCTTCATGCTGACTCCAAGGCCTAAACCCTACCTTTTTTGACATTTGAGCTATAAAATCTAGAGAAGACATCTTGTCTTCAGTAGGAAGTAAGAAACAGCCTTCCCACGGGGAAGGAGGAGGAATGAGACCTCAGGAGCCCTAAACCTGGACCCAGCCCAAATCTGCTGAAACTAGTGGAAAGAAGCCAGCTGGAGGTAGACTATCAGAAACAAAATCCTGAAAGGACAGATGCATCCAGGGGGTTGCCAGAGAGTGAAGACGGATGTATCCCTGCACCAGCACTGTGCTAGGCACAGCTAAGTATGGAGTGATCAGCCACCAACTCAGAGTCTGGAAGCGGAGGGGACTCCTGCAGCATGGAGAATGATGGTGGTGGAGGACTGGAGACTGGCCTTGAACATCAATCAGTAGGAGAGACGTCTGCAGAACCAGAGTTCCAGGAAATCAGTCCACAGGGCCAGAGGTGGAGTGGACAGAGAGGTGACCGGGGCGTGAAGGGGTGTGAAGGGAACAGAGCCACTCTACGTATTCCATAATATTCCACACAGCTATAATGGGAGAAACCCGTTACCCTAGCCTGGGAGTTCCCCTTAAAGAGCACAAGGAATCCTAGCAGGAGGAGCTTCAAAAAGAGCAAGTCTGCTTGGCTCAGAGCTCATGATCAGATCTGTGTTTGCATTACAGGGGCCAACCCACTCTAGGAAATCAAAATGCCTTCCAGTGGAACCTTTCCAAGGTTCCTTCTCATTTGCCCACATAAATCTATTTGGGGGTTTTCACTGGGAAACAGTTACCACCACCCTCTGGTGACTTCATGGTTTCCTTCCTATTCTGATGCTTTGTGATTCTATTTTAAATTCTATTGTAAATAAAGTTAGGTGATAGGACAAATATGTTTTATTTTGTTTTCCCAAGTAGGTACCCACTGTTCATCTGATGAACATTTACTGAGCAATTGTTTAGCACCAGGCTTGATACTGAAAACAGTGATGAATGAGACTGTGACCACCCGTGAATTACTTCATCAAGTGCAAGAGAGAGAAAAGCAGATACCAGGGAGGCTTTCCGCACACAGCAGGGTAATCACAATGTTAGAGGGATGTATGTGGGTCTGTGTATGCTGCAGAGGACATAATGAACTGCACTGGAGAAAGGTGAGTGTTAGGGAAGGATGCTCAGAGGAGGAGGTAGAGGAGCTGGATCTGGAAGCCAGAGTGAGATTTCACCAGGTGCTGAGTTGAGGTGGTGGTAGGGAAGAACACGGGGGCTGGGAAAAAAAACTTTTGCACAGGGATTGGCATTTGCAGAGTAATGTTGGCCTGAAATGTTGATATTTACTTGTGCAAATCCATGAAGAGTAACCACGTTGGATTTAGACTGACCAATCATCAGGTGCCCAGAAACCAGTCTTCCAGTTCTGCAGAAACTATAAAACAGGGGCAGACAAAAGAAGAAATGGATGACAACTACTAGATATCTACCAGGTGGAGAACTCTCCTGTCTCCTCACTGCTGGGACTCCAGGTTCTGAACCCCCTTCAGGGCAGTGGAGACTAAACAAGTGGAAATAACCAAAGACATCAAAAGCAGAGATATTTTCATACTGAAGCAAATTGTGGATTGATTATATTACAGGGCATTGAGGTTGTTGCATAACTTTTGGCAAATCTGTAATAGGAAAATAGAACTCTTATGGACTGGTAAGATGGGGATAAGTAAAAAAATAATAATAACATTTGCCTTCTTGCAAACCACAGAGTGAACAGCTGAGTATGGAAGGGCTGGCAGGAAATGTGGTTGGAAATGCAAGCAAAAGACAGATTAAGGCTGTGCATGCTATGTTAGGGAGCATGGACTTAACTCTGCATGCCTGAGAGCTTTTCAAGAATTTTAAGCAGGAAATTGGCATTACCACATTTGTGTTTCAGAAAGATTACCTTGGCTTCAGTGCAGTTGGAAGGATATGAGGGCAAAGGCTGGAATCAGTGAAATGAGACATCCAAGTGTTGTTTATATAATCCAGGCAAGAGATTTCCGATAGCTGAAATAAATCACGGGGACATTTGAAGGTAAAATTTGGTCCCTGACTGGGTGTTTGAGGTGAGCTTGAAGAGGTTAGGGTGACTGATGTTTTGGCCTGGGCAGCTGGATGCAGGCTGGTATCTGTTATTCACTGAGTTACGGAATGCAGGAGAAGAAGGTTGATGTAGGACAACGTGGAGACAGATGAATCCAGGCCAGACATGTTGATTTGAGATGCCCCCGGGGTATCCAGGTTGGAAAGTCCAGATGTTCAGTACAGAGGTGGTCATGTGGCTGGTGCTCAGATGGGAAATGGGGGCTGGAGATAGAGATTTGGGAGACATTAAGTGACAGGAGTAGTGAGAATGCCAAGTGAGGAGGAAGTCACACAGAACATCCCTGTGAGACCAACAGCAGGGAAGAACCTGAAATGGGTGGTGCCAGGATTCAAGGAAGGAGCCAGGTTTGTAACTACTAGTGTGGTAAAAAAGTACCAAGGGCAGCAGCAAGGGCAAGAAGGTGAAAGAAAAGTCTTTGGGCAATTCTGAGGTTATTGCTGACCTTGGCATGAACTGTTATAGCCAGACTGGGAAGATTGGAAAGCTGCATTAAAGTTAACTAAAGAGTGAACAGGAAGAGAGGGGGTGACAGTGAGGGAAGAAAAGAGATGGAGCCATGCCTTGTGCAGGATAATTTCTACCTCACAACATTCTTTGTGGCAATTCAGGTTGACTTCATCTTTAATCATAAGAATGCTGGAAGGCATGCAGATGGGTGTTCAGTGAAGACAGATTAAGCTTATTATTAATTTGAGGAGTAGTTTAATTATATTTTATGCTCAGGCAAAATAAAGATTAATTTTCATTATCTTTTGTTTTGATTATCTGTGGTGCTGAGCCGGACTTATTTGCAATGCATATTTTTTACTTAGAATATAAATTTCTCCTCTCAATTCTTATTTACTTGTTTATTTCTTTTAATTTGACACATAAAAATTGTGTATATTTATTGTATACAACATCATGTTTTGAAATATAAAGTACATATATATATATATATATATACTTTAAATTATACTTTAAGTTCTGGGGTACATGTGCAGATCTTGCAGGATTGTTACATAGGTATACACATGCCAAGGTGGTTTGCTGCCTCTATCTCCCCATCACCTACATTAGGTATTTCTCCTAATGTTATCTGTCCTCATTCTCCCCACCCTCTGCTATCCCTCCCCTAGCTCCCCACCCCCCAGCAGACCCCAGTGTATGATGTTCCCCTCCCTGTGTCCATGTGTTCTCTTTGTTCAACACCCACTTATGAGTGAGAACATGTGGTGTTTGGTTTTCTGTTCTTGTGGCAGTTTGCTGAGAATGACAGTTTCCAGATTCATCCATGTCCCTCAAAGGACATGAACTCATCCCTTTTTGTGGTTGTATAGTATTCCATGGTGTACATGTGCCATGTTTTCTTTATCCAGCCTATCACTGATGGGCATTTGGGTTGGTTCCAAGTCTTTGCTATTGTAAACAGTGCCACAGTGAACATAAGCATGTATGTGGCTAGAGATTTCAATCACAGCACAGCCTGATGTCTGGAACTTAAAAGCTATAAAACCACAAAGCTGTGGGGGCAGGTGTCTCCTGCCACCTTCACTGGGTCATAGGAAAGTCAGCAGAAGTACACAGAGAAGCAGGCATAAAAGAAAGGGAAAAAACTTCTTCACTTTTACTTACTCAATTTCCTAGTTCCACAGGGTCATGTCTCCTTTTTATTCAGCAAGCTTTTAACTGCCACAGCCTTGAAAAATACAGATAAGGTTCCTTCAGCCCCACTCAGCCACCCAATGTGGTCTCACAATGCCTGACACATATCCTGTTCTTAGATGCAGTGGAAATTCCCTTGATCTCATTGCCTCACAATAGGTGCAGTATTAACCAAAATGAACTTTATTCTGAGAAGGAAAGGGAGCCTTACAAGTTTTGTCAGAATATATTTTTACAATGAAATTACTTTAAACTTTTGAGAAAATTCAATTTAGGCATACAACTTGGTGCAAAGACATCTGCAGCTTTTTATCATAGGTAATAGGACCCTCACATACCTGAACTGTTAACCTGCAGTGTGAGCCAGACAGTCAATGGATTCCGTTGCCAAAATCAAGTCTGTCACTGTTTAGTGACACTGTCAGCCAAATGCACATATTTCCTTAGTTTGGAGAATCAGTATTCCAGAGACCCTGTCCAGTTTAATTTTTTTTTTTTTTAGTTCCTCCAGGCCGCTATAACAGAATGTCATAGAGTGGGTGTCCACAAACAACAAAAATTTATTTCTCACAGTTTTAAAGACCGGAAAGTGCAAGATTAAGGAGCTGGCAGATTCATGATCTGGTATGGGTCAACTTCTTTGTTTATAGATGGCCATTTTTTTGCTGTGCCTTCCATGGTGGAAGGGGTGAAGAAGCTATTTGCAGTCTCTCTTCTATAAGGACATTAACCCCACTCACAAGGGCCTCATCTTCATGACCTTGTCACCTCCAAAAGGCCCTATCTTCAAATATCTCCACACTGAGGATTCGATTTCAACATAACAATTTTGAGTAGACATAAACATTCAGTTTTTAGCAAGATTCTTAATGCACTACAAATGCATACTATTTGGTTTATAAAATCCGAGGAAATAGTAACATTCCACGAGACCATTGTGAACCCTTCCAGAGATGGCAAGCCTGTTACTTCATCAAACAGCTAATTTTCTTAAGTGAGACAACACCTGCCTTCCAATAACATCTTCTAATTAATAATTCCAGAAACAGTAAACAATAAAACCCATATGTTCTTAAGAATTTAAGGTTGAATATTCCATCGAAAAAGTATTTCTGGGGTAAAATCCAAAAATAGTAATTCCCACTGCACTGATTTAATGATCATTTGTGTAATTATGAATTCAACATATTTCCTTCATAAGACTGCAAGCCCCATTAGAGCAGAAACTCTGTCTGGATTGATAGATCTCATATCTCTCTTTCATGGTGCTGATACACAGTTGCCATCCAAAAATATTTGTTGGATGGTGAATGCATTAAGGAAATCAGTTTCTTATCCTTTGGCAGTCCTTGTAAGTTACTCAAAGCAACAGGACTTCTGGCCTATGTATCAGAAGCCCATAAGGAATCAAGAAGATAACATCAAGCATTTGAATGTGGAATGATTGTGTTGGACAGTAGTGCAAAGCCATAGAAGTAAGGTCAATACCTCAGAAGTCAAAAGGCAGATTGCACGTCCTCCAATAGAGAAGGCTATTTATTTTTACTGAAATCTAGTCTCCCAGGTTCTACTAAACATGCTCTCATTATCTCATTTAATAATCACAACAACTTAACAGGTGAGTGTGATTTGATCCATGGTGTTGTAGATATAGGAAAAAGTGTTTAAAGGACTTATTAATGCATATCTTGCCCAAGTTACTTGGTTTGTAAATGTTACTATATATATAAGTATATATATATATGGAGAGAGAGAGAGAGAGAGAGAGAGAGAGAGAGCCAGGATTGTCAGCTTCTAATATTCTCACATTTTTATGGCACCAGAGAAGAGTAATGGTTGTGAAAGAAAGTAATCAAGAGAGGCTTCTCGGCAACAGATGATTTGAGCAGGTTCAACACAATTAGAGATTTAATAATTGCTAACATTGATTTACTGCTTATTGGATACAAGGCTATATTCTAAGGCTTCTTAGTTTTTCACTAATTTAATTCTTGTCTGATGAAGCTCCATGAAATAAATGCTTTTATCACCTTTATTTTATATGCAAGGAAATTGAGGAATATTTACCAAAACATGTGCTTTCAATCATGACATAACACTCCCTTCAGTAAGAACCTATTAACAGCTAGTTTATATAGATTCATCTGTTACACCAGGACAGCTTGTTAAGTTATATTTTAGTCAACTCCAACCATTCAAATCTAAGTGTGAACGTAAGAGGATATTCTCTGAACAAATTAAAGTCATACGAGTTTGATTAGAGAATGCCAGTACCTCAGTCTTCCCCATGTCTTTGTCCGTTCCATCTGCCCAAAAGCTCCAGCCAAGAAACAGCTCTTGGTCACGGCACTCATCTGCTCTGATAAATAAATTTTGTTCTAAATGTAATGACACTTATTTCATCAGAGACTTTCAAGAAAATGGCCTATTCCTCAGCAATGGGGACACTAACATCCTTTGGTTTCTTTCTAGAGTTGAGACTTTTCACTAAGATAAATCACAGCTGTTCCATAGGAGAAGAAACAATTGATGCCTCAACATCTCTTAGAAACATAAAACCTAAGTCAGTTAATAAAAAGAGACTGTCAAGGGCAGAGGATACAGAGAGCCCATCTCAACCTCAGCAGGTTACACAGGCTGGAAGGATATGGCTGGGGAAAGGGATAAGTCCCCTTTTCTCCTGTATACAACCACATTACTGTTATTCTGGTCCACAGGTTTTAGAGAACATTAACCATCATCACCGGGACTCCAGAGCAAAGGAGAGGCACAATAACCAAGAGATGGAAAAGCACTGGGGAGGAAAGTGGACTGCGTTTAAAATCAGGAGAATAGGATCTGGGAACAGCATTGCCATAGCCAGACAAGCGACCTTGATCCCTACTTTACCTGCCAAATCCTTGTGCAGCTTTTATCAGATCTTACTTACCAGACTTGCAGCACAGGAGTAAGTGGTGGTGTTCTTGTACTGGGAAAAAATATCATTGTTATTGCATCTCGTTCAATGCTATTAGCCGCCGTTGATGGGCAATATCTAGTTCCATTAATTATGGCATTAGACCTCTGTGCATTCACTAGAGAAAGTAAAAAGAGAAACCTCCCTTTATCTGTTCTTTGGTTACTCAGTGGCATAGGATAGGCAGGAAAGACAGGATAGATGTTTTACTGTTTCTCTTCCTCTACTCACGGTGCTGATGCCACCAAAATCCCTTACAAGGAGAACTTGATGACTCCTCCTCGTGCCTTCTTGTGTCTTTCCTCTGCCATTTCCTTTTCTGCCTAGGCCACAAAGTCATTTTCAGTCTTCTCATTAGGTCACCCAAAGCATATTGGTTAAATCATTTCTCAAATTTCTCCCATTTCCTATCAAATCTCTGTATTGTTATTAACATACACCTAGATCACAGCTCATTTACAATGTTGCTGTTAGAAATAGAGACCACATAGCACTTTCCCTATTCTTTCCATTTTAAGACATTATATCATCATAAGTATCATTAAAAGTGAGAGAATTTGGAAGAATACAGTCTCTTCATGCTCAAAATAAACAGGATTATGCTGGCTCTTTTTCTACCTAGTGTTGCAAACAATGGACAGGAAAACAGTGGATTCAATCTGGTCTCTGCATTTTGATTGTCTAAAACAAAAAACCAGCAAGATCTTTGTCTTTAATATAAACATAATTTACTATATTTAATAAAATAGAATATGTAGACAACGGGACTACCACCTGCACTCTGACAGAGCAGTTGTTTTGATGCTGGGATTGGCATTGCTGACCTGCCCAAGAGCCTCCTCTGACACTGCCAAGAAGCCATCCTTAGTCTGTTGTCCATTGTCCATCATAGAGCTGATAATGATGTCAGAGTGAATTTGAGGGAAATGTCTTACATAAGTCCAGTGTATAATTCTAGCTCTGCTTCATTCTGTGATTCAAAATTGCCACTGCCACTTAAAATCTTGTTATCATCATCTGTAAAATGAGAGAGCGGCACATGTTCAATGGTATTATGAGGATTAAATGAGATAACATAGGTAGAAATCCATACATACTTACCAAATACATACATATGTACCAAGAAATGCCGTTAAATAGCAGCTATAAATACTTCTAGATTCCTAGCTTGTGGATAAAAAGCACAAATTTCAGAAATCAGGTAAAATGTTCACTTTCTTTAGGTCTTTAAAATCCAATGCATATAATAATTATTCCCCTTTCCAAAACAGATTCTAAAATATCCCTTAAAGGAAACACTCACTGTACTGCAAGCAACTCCTACAGATGGTAAACTTCCTGAAGAGAGGCACTTTCTTTGAGTCCTCAGCTGATGGTGGCTGGCATATACTCAATAATTAGCTTTGAAATGAAGGGATCTAGCCTTAAATGACAATACCATCAATGTACCACTAAGTTACAGCATGTGATTTATATAAAATTACTTCCCTTAGAAAGTTGTAACATTCTAGGAGACAATGTGAGAACATTCTCTGTTTTGCATGGATAACACGTTTGGTGCTTAAACAATGTCAGTTGGTCCTCTGAGAGTGTTTTACAAATTTTGTCTCCTCCTTCCACCTCTTGTGCCCAGCATACAAGAATTCAGCACTCTTCCAGCCTTCTTCAATAATTCAGTGTTTCACCAGTAATACGTCTAAGTAGAAGATCATAAAAATCTAGCTGATCATGTATCTTAACTCCCCAACTACTATGATAAAATTTGGAGCCAATTCATCTTGGTTTGGAGCCAGCTGGTTCTTTGTCATGCCTCTTATCCAGTGAATTTATTAATAGCATCCTTTTGACTCTCAAAAATGCCCCAGTTTGGTCATCCAAATGATAAGCTACTGGAGGGGCGTGTCTTCTGTCTCGCTGGTCTTCCTAAGCACAAAATTTACTCTCAACAGATGTTTGTTGGTTGAAACAAGGATAGTTCTTTGCTAATCAGTCTAATAAGAGCAGGTGTTCTTGTCTGTATACATTTTTCCTCAGCTCTTCTCTGAATGAAGTATCTTCCCCAAAACCCTTATTTTGACATATCCTTAATAATGCTTCTCTTGTCCTTAAATAATTAATGGGTTTAAAAATATCTGTCAGTGTAAACAGAGTGATACATGGAGTGGAGAAAAACAGTGAATATTTTGGCAGAACAAATAAAAGCTGCATTAGTGATTATATAAATCTCACCATAGAGCTCATCTGCCTTTCACAGCAAGAGTTTTAATTTCCTTTGTCACCAGGACTCATAAATCTGTGCTGAATGAGTGGCCCTACTGCTTTATCCAAGACTGACGCTAAATTTCTTATGTTCATTAGTGCGATGGTCAACTTGTGCTGGGAGAGACCAGGCAGGTGACTGGGTGACAGTGACAGAGAAGGAAGAGCATAGAAAGATAGGGCAGAATCTGGGCAGGAAAGCATCCCACATTAATTGGCTTTGTTGCAGCCACACAAAGGAAAGAATATTTTGCACTCAGACATGTGCGCGCGCACACACACACACACACACACACACACACACACACACACACACAGCTCTAATGTCCATTGGCCTGTTTTTTTCACTACTAAGGGGTTTAGAGGAATACCTTTCTCTGGCATAGCTGCTCCTCAAAAGAGTGTCAAGGAGAAAGTCAATCAAGGCAAGAAATAATTGCAAGTAATTTCATTTTCACCACAAATGTCAACCATGTTGGCTAAAAACCTTATATTCAAAGGATAAGAATATCATTTTTATCAACATAGCAAAATGTCTTCCCATATTGTCAAACATTAGTGGTTCCAAATTGTGAGTAATTCCCCCCTCCCCCATCTGCAAGGGAGTATTTAACAATGTCTGGAGACACTTTCGAATACCATGATTACGGGGTGAGGGGGAGGGTGGCTATGAACACCTAGTAGTCAAAGACCAGAAATGATGCTAAACATCCTGTAGTTCACAACAGAGGCCCCTGTGACAAAGAATTAATTGGCCTAAAATGTCAGCAGCATCACTGTTGAGAAATATTGGCCTTTGTTAATTAAAAAGTATGGAATTACAGAGGAATCAATTTGCTTCTTCATTTAATAACTATTTACCAAAAAACTAAGCAGTATATTGTTTGTTCTAGATTCTGAGACTAGAGATAAATATGACATGGTTCTGAAAGATCCAATTCTGGCAATTGGTGGCCTAGAGACCCTGAAAGCCTCCTGTAATATGATATTTGAAAATTCTCAATGTACTATTATTAATACCTTTTTAAAAAGTGAAATGAGGCTTTAAGAATTTTTTTTAAGGAATCCTGTTCAAGTCAAAAACTGAGCATACTGGAAACAAGAAGTAGGCACATCTGAGCCACGTTTCGCCCTGAGGGTTAAGGGCAGTCTGTGCGCTGGAGCTTCAGTCTGCTAAGGGAAGAGAGAACAATTTTGCCTTTTAAAGCCTATAAATGTTTTACATAGTCAGAAAATAAAATTTGAAAAGGAGAAGTAAATTCAAATCCTAAAACTGAAAACAAATAGAAATAATTGTAAATCTAGCATAATAGTATATCAAACTAGTAACAAAACTTGTAAATAAAATATTTCAGGTTACTTTTGAAAACGAAACTGGGAACTTTACATTCTAGGCAAAATATGTTTTGAGGCCAAATAACTAAAAAATCTTAAACAGCAATCAGTAATTTTATTTTTGTTAGTAGTAACATCATCATTTTCCATCCTAAAACCATTATATGTTTTGCAGATAGATTTTGACCAGGAAATAAAAATACACATTGAAGAACATAGAAAATTAGACAGTATGTTAATTTACAAGGAATCAAATTTTCAATATAAGAATAGAAATAAAGTATGAAATAAAAAACCATTGTTTCTATTTGTCTTCAGCTTTAGGATTTGCATTTACTTCTCTTTTTAAAATTTTATCTTCTGACTATGTAAAACATTTATAGGCTTTTAAAGGCAAAATTGTTCCCTCCTTCCTTTAGCAGGATAAACGTAACTTTTGATTTTATAGGATGTATGAGGTTTAACTTGAATCGGCAATATCAGGATTTTTAAATACATCTCTCTTAGCGCTTTCCATTGGTCTACAAACCATAAAACCATGACATCCCGAAAGCAATAAGAGCACAAATGTTATTTTATCAGAGCCCAGCACTAGTGCCATTGATGGAGAAAAAAAACTCACTAGATAGGAGTAGAAAATAAATCACTAGAAATATGTGTGTATTGTATACCCACAACTACAATAAAATAAATTTCAGTGGACTTAATCTGGTTAGAAGAGATAAATTATCAAATCACAAAATGTAAAGAAATAGAAATTTGAAATTAGCAAGAGTAAAAAGAATTGGATGTAAAAGTTGATGAAGCTATATTAATATCATGCAGTAAAAGTATTAATATAATTACAGAGGCTTACTTCAAAAATGATATAATTTTAATTCAGTATGAGGATATAACAATTCTAGATTTTCATGAATAAAATATTATAGCCTCAAAATGTATAAGGCAAAAATTGCTGTTACTATAAAAATAAATTATCTAGGGAATATACAACAAACTCTTATTTTGGAACAATAAGCAGAAAAATGCTATTGTAGATTTTAACATTTTTTATTACCTAATGGAAAAATGTAAAATATTTTATATTACTGCCCACCAACATTCGTAAAAATGAACTTACATCTTAATTCTAGTAGATGACTTTGCAGATTCTTTTTTTTTTTTTTTTTTGAGACAGAGTCTTGCTTTGTTGCCAGGCGCCAGGCTGGAATACAGTGGCGCGAGCTCGGCTAACTGCAACCTCGGCTCACTGCAACCTCCACCTCCCGGGTTCAAGCAATGCTCCTGTCTCAGCCTCCCAAGTAGCTGGGACTACAGGCACGTGCCACCATGCCCAGCTAATTTTTGTATTTTTTAGTAGAGATGGGATTTCACCATGTTGGCCCGGATGGTCTCCATCTCTTGACCTCGTGACCCGCCCACCTTGGCCTCCCAAAGTGCTGCGATTAGAGGCTTGAGCTACCGCGCCCGGCCGACTTTGCAGATTCTTTAAGATTTTCTTCATAGGTTATCATGTCATGTCATAATAAAGAGTTTTATTTCTTGCTTATTAATCTAGAAGACATTTATTTTTCTTGCCTTATTGTACCAACTAGAACCTAGTACAAAGTGAATAGAATTATTAAAGTGAATGTCTTTCCTTTGTTTCTAGTCTTACAGGATAACATTCAGACTTTCAACATTGAATGCATATGATGTTATAGTTTACATAGTTCCTCTTTATTTCATTGAGGAAGTTCCTTCTTATTCCTACTTTAATGAGAGTTTTAAAACAAAAGGATACTGAATTTTGACAACTGTTTTTTCTGCACATGTTGAGATGATTGTATGGATTCTATGCTTTAGTCTGTCAATAAAGGAAATTACATGAATTATTTTCTTAATGTTAAACCAACTTTGCATTCCTATGATAAGCTCCTCTTAGTCATAATGTATTATACCCTTTATATATTTTTTATTTTTAATATTATTTTTAAAGAATACTAGCTATATTCATGAAGGAAACTGTCTGCAGTTATTTTTCTCTATAGTGACTTTGGCATTGGTAACAGGGTAACACTGTTCTGATAAAATAAGTTAGGGTATATGAACTTCTCTTTAGTTTATGAAAGAATTTGTGTGAAATTGGTATATCTCCCTTCATGGATTTGTAGAATTATTAAATGTTCCTATCAAATTATTCTTGCATGAGGGTTGGAATTTGTTCTTTCCCACTAAGTTTTTAAATTAATTAGCATAAAGTGGTTCATTATATTCTCTTTTTATGTTTCTAATATCTATAGAATTTGCAAAACCGTCCTCCTGCTGGAATCTCTACCCTGCTTTTCATTTATTTTATTGGTTTTTATAAAACAATCAGGTTTATTTTTTATTCAATGTTTTGAATTTTTCTGTTAACTGAATAAATGTATTTAAGTATGTATATTTCCTCTGAGAAATTGGCCACAGCATGAATTCTTTAAATGAATACTATTTGTCATGAAGCCTTAATAAAAACATTTAACAAAGCATTAGGCTGATAATTTGATCGACAACATAAACAAGTCCTTTCTTTTCTGATTGTTCAGTTCAGCAGTTCTTTCCAATCATTTGCATTTCTACTGTGTGCCAGGTATAGACATTTACATGAAATAATTATAATAAAAAGGATACCATCATAAACCATTATCCATAGAGATCTCTTAAACTGGTAGTTACAAAGACCCTATATCTGATCGCTACTTAACTCCTGAAGGCTTTGATTTCAAATTTGACACATTAACTTTCACGTTTCCTATGGAGACTTGGAGCCTCCCTTTAAGCAGACTATGACCTAGGTTGAGTCCCTGAGTCTGCTTCAGCTTCTCCACTTGCATCTTGTCTATGATATTTTGACATTAGATCCTTAGCCAGCTTCTAAAATTTTCTGTTCTAGTCCTGTCTTTACTACATTTTCCCTTAGTGAGATAGCCTTGTGTGTATAACTAGTGTTTAAAAAGCAAAGCAAAACAAAACAAAACACTGATTTCAAAGTTACCACCACATTTAACTAAACTTTGCTGAGTGATTGTCCCCGAAGCCTGCCAGAGGTTCTTTTCACATTGCTCCATATCCGAAGTTATAAAAATTCCACAGCTAAACTTAGCTCATCAAAGCCCTCATGCACTTCATAACTCTTTCTGTGTCATAGATGGAATGCAGAATTCAGTCTTAAAACCCTGCTATATTTTGACCCAGTCTGTCAAGTATCTCACAGATTTGCACTGTAGAAATACTACTCTCATCCTCTTATATTTATTTTCTCTTCTTTTAAATTTATAAAAATTATCCAGATATTTCTTTTAAAATAAATGTTATGGGCAAACATTTTATGACAGCATAATATTCCATTAAGTGATTATATTCATTGAACAATTTTTGTATTGTTCAAGATTTTCTTCTTAATTTCCATGTAGGTGAATTTTGTATGCCTTTGTGATTAGTACTCTGGGACATATTACCTTAGGTGAAGATTCTAGGCAAAATAATATAGATATTTTAAGGCTCAATCCATATTGTTAAATAGTTTTCTCAGAAGGTGACACCATTTATAAGAACAACAGTTGTATACATTATATTATTCTTTTTTGTTTTTTAATTGGTAAGCTATTTTGTCTCTTTTTTGTCTCTGTTAAACAAGCAAAAATAGTATCTTTCATTTAAATTTGCATATGTGGTAACATACAATTTTTTAGTTTTTAAATTTGTGCTTATTACCAACTCGTATTTAACCTTTTATAAATTATTCTCTGCAGTTTTTCAGTTTTAGTGATTTTCTTATTGACATATGTTGCACAAAAAACATATCAATCAGTATTTTATATGTAAAATCAATATTATTAATGTATCAAGGTTTTAAATGTGAATCTAGTCAAATTTGTCAGCCTTTGTCTTCATGATTTTTCTTATTGTTTCTATCCTTATAAAGTTTATTTTCTTTGCAAGATCAATTAACTAAACATGTATATATTTTGTACCTTATGGTTCACTTTTCTCAACCACTTTAAACCTCTAAAATTTATTTTCTAATGCTTTATAAAGTTTGAGTTTTTAAAAAATTTTCTCCTAAATCCAAATTTTTGACATAATTTGCTTAATAATTTTTACACCCCTTTGTTTGTTGTTTTATAAATAATGTGTCAAAATAGGTCACATAGAAAAAGTTTAGTATACCTTTAGTCACATTTCCATATATATACCTGAAGAACGAATAAATGGTTTTATAGATTCATATTGATAGGTTTGCTATTATTTTCCAGAGTTTAATATTTCATAAAATTGAGGAACACTTTTCTCAAGCCCTTTTCTCTGAAATCAGAGCTGGAAACTACAAGAGAAATTTATAGTGTTTTCTGTTCTCTAATTCCTTAAAAATAATTCCAGATATGAGAATTTAAATGAACAGTGCTTGAACTCCCTGTTCTTCATTTCCTTTTAAGAATCTTTGTACTTTACAGATTTTAAATATATGCTAAAAATGAAGTCATTATAGCCATTATGAGTTTATAAATTTAGCTTCTCCATGATTCCACTCATGTAGATACATAGTTGGAGATGTTTTCCTCTGGTAGTCAAAACTAGTAGCAATGAATAAATCACATTATATAAGAATCAAGTCTTTCTACCTTTGACCCTTACATAATGTGATTTATTCATTGTTACCAGTTTATAACCTCACTAGGGTTGAGGTTATGTCTCTGAACCAATACCCTTCCATTCTGTCTCCTCACTGCTTTTGCCCTGATCTTTAAATCCAGACTCTGACTTGGTAATTTGAATTTGACCTCAATTTCTGGTTATTCTCTTTGCTGATAGTGAGGGTCAACTTTAACCAAAACTGGCCCTGTACTCTTTCTTTTTTTTAAATCATTATTTTCTCTATTGTTAGAAGTCTGTGGCTCCTTTTCTAATAAGCGGGTAACTTTTTGCTTTTCTAAGAAGCAGGTACTTTTCTAAGAGGCTGTTAATCTCATGGAGCTCATTTTAATATGGCTTTTAAGGACCAACAACATAGTGTATATTTCAAAATAATTCCTACTGGATGTTTTATTAAAATAATATATGGTTATTAATAGCTACTGCCATGCTTAGCAGCCTTGTCTGTTAATTTATCAAAGGGAAGTTGAAGCAAGTATACGAATTAATTTGTTTTAGTCAATAAGTATTAGGAACTTGAGGCATCATTTAAAAGTCATTGGAAAAACAAAATTCACTGTTATTTTTTCCTGAGCTCCAAACCATATTATCAATAAAAGATGACTAATTTTCTAGCCCCTTTAGATCCTGATATAACATCAGATTACTAGCTCAGAACTATAAACAAATTTCTTATCACCTAAAATTTTAATATCCTCTAGAAAACAAGCTTGCAACTATATGGAGAATCATAAATTATTAAAATTAAACTACAGTCATGTCTTGATTTACTCACTGTATATATAATAGAGGGCTGTCAGCATTATTAAGGGGATTGAAAATGATATCATTTCAAATGATATCAAAGAGCTGATAAGAGTCACATGATCTGATGTCTGTTGGTTTCTCTGGCACCCTGAGCAAGTCACTTCACCCTCCGGTGCCTCAGGTTACTCATCTATAAAAATGGGATGCTGGCTGCCCTAGTATCACTGAGGATTATTGAGGGTACATTTTTTAAATGTTATTAGAAATTATAATCCACAATATAAAATCTGCTGGAATTATTGATATTAGAAATGGTACAATTTATGTTGAATTTTAAATTGTCTGCTCATGAAATACTTGTTTTCAACACTGGGTTCACTAATGCCTGACTTCCCTCTAAAAGTAACAAGCAATTTCAGTAAATTGTAAAAGGGGCACATTTACACGGCTTCCTGTCAGTAAAGACCATTTATGTGCTTGAAAGAAATACCATTTAGATATGACATAAACTCTGCAATTGCTTGAAATTAAACCTTGCTCAGCAAAGATAAAGTTCCCATAGAAATTTACCATGTCAACAGTATCTCCCTGGGACATGAAAGACCTTTATTCCAACAGGTGAATTGAAAGAGGATTTATAAGTGTCACTGCAATTTTTAAACACTCTTTTTCAAATGCAAGTTATCCCACCCTCTAATTTACAACAAACGCTATCTGTATGGGGGCTCCTCAAACTATAGCTCAAGCCCAGATAGCTCTGTTGAGATTAAGCTCCATTCATTCAATGGCCAGTTGGATATTCTGCACTCAAAATATCTATGACTAAACTTACCAGCCTCTACACCAAACCTTCTCTTCTTCCTTTCTTCCCATGATTGTGACTGGTTTCATTTGCATAAGCTAAAATCTGCCCAATGAATGGAGTCAAGGATAGGTGCCATCCAGTCATGTGACTGCCATTTAAAAATAAAACATCCATCTTCCATACGTCTTGTTTTCCTGGCTGTGCCTTCTTTCAGCTATACCTAAAGCAGCCTTACTCCACCATTTTCACATTCCAGCAAGTACTAGGAAAAGAAAGAGTACAGAAGTGGGAGTGAAGCCAGCAATATTTTTGCTTCATCTTATGTCTAAGAATTAAGGTTTGACATATCTAGTGATACTGAGTTTGACTGTTTTCCTGATGTTGACAAAAGAAATTTAAATTGGAATTCAAGCACTGTACCACCACTTACTAGCTTATGATCTTGAGAAAGTCATTTAGTGTATCTGACCTCAGCTTTTTCACTTATGACTTAAATGTAATAATAACTACTCTCTTTTCTCACATAGTTGTGGTGAGGCTAAAGAAGAGATACTTAAATTTAAAGAAGCAAAGTATATTTGCAAAGTTTTAGGTAGTACAAATACCATCATTTTTCTTCCAAAACTGCTACTGTGCTCGCATCTCCATCTCCGCCTCCTTTCCTTCTGTTTAGGTGAAGCATGAAGGCTTCTCCCACCACAGGCCAAGCCATCTGCTGGGTCTTGCTCCACTCCATTTCTTCCTCCTCACTCAAAAATTTTGTTCGTTTTAGATCTCTTTTCTGAAAGAGAGAGATCTTTAATCTCATCTGTTCTCCTAGCTCGTCTTCATTAACATACAAACACATTGCAGTACCTTTCATTGAAAGTAAGTCTTTCTTTACCCCCCACATTTCTCTCCAGTCATTGTCTCTCTTTCCCTCTGTGTGTGTTTATGAAATACATAGCTCACATCCATTTTCTCCCCTTCCTTAACGCCTATCAGTCTTCAACCCATTTTAATCTCTTTCTTTCCCTCCTTCTGTAGTCAGCAGAAATTGTTCTTCTTAAAGTCACCATTGACCTCAATGCTGTAAGTTAATCTTATTCAATAATCTCCCACCCAGATTCCCTATGATTTGGCCACTCCTCTCCTGAAATCTCCTCCTCTCTGAGTTCCTCCACCCCGCTATCCTGGTTTAACCCTCAAATTACGATTCTGAGCTTACTTAGTTACAGTCTATATCCATGCATATGTATATCCTCAGCTTCTAACACAGCCATCAGCACCATGCTCAGGAAGTGTTTTTATTTATTTGCCTTGCTTGCTTGTTTTTAAAGAAACTGGTCTCCCAGATTTGTTTGTTAGTTTGTTTTGAGTTTAAGAAGGATATTACATTTGGATAGAGAATATATGATATTCCAAATAAATTCTAGTTTCTTTTGTTCTTTTTTTGCCATCCAGTAGCAATTTTTATGACTATATATACATATATGTGAAATAAAATGATAGATATTTGTCTTGTGCTACCTTTGATGTTAACATTTTTATTTTTGAAATCAATTTTACACTGGCCTCAAAATGAGCTGGGTTTCTCTGCTTCTTATCTGGGTTGTCTCAGATACAGCTGTCCCATTCATTTATGTAATGTGACTTGGACATGTGTAGAGGGCTCACACGATAGTCCATGAAGTCCTCCATGTCTGCTATACTGTCCTCAGTTTGCAGTTTTAAAATCTTCTTCTTTTAATTTATTAGTATCAGTGAAGTCAGGCTTTATGCTTCTATTTATTTTGGCATTACTGAGGCAAATTTACTTTATAGTAAGTTCTCAATAAAAGATAGATTAATTTATATTAAGGTATAATATGAATACATTTTAATGCACCCTTTTTAGTGTTCGATACTGAATTTTGACACCATTTTAGGTAGTATCAGTATTATATTTTGATATTACTGATTATATTTTGTTATATAGTTGTGTAACCACTACTGCAATCAAACTATAATACAGACTGAACACCCCAAAGAATTTTTCTGTGCCCAGTGTAGTCAGGTTCTTCCCAGTCCCCTGCTCTGAGCAACCCCTAATCTGTTTTCTGTATCTGCAGTTTTGTCTTCTACGATGTCAAATAAATGGAATAGTATAAAATGCAGCCTGTTGAACCTGGCTTCCTTTACTTAACAGAATGTTTTCAGGTTTATTCATGTTGTGAGTATCTGTAATTCACTTCTTTTTTATTCCTGAGTAGTATTCCATTGTATGGATTATTACTTATTATTGATTCATTTATTCACCAGTTGTGACAGGCACTCTCGTCAACTCCCACAAATGTCCACATTCTAATCCCTGAAACCTGTGAATATATTACCTTACATGGCAAAAGGGACTTTGCAGATGTGATAAAGGTTATAGACTTTGAGCTTGGAAGAGAATCCTGGATTATCCTGGTGGGCCAAATATAGTCACATAAATCAGGAAGATGATAGCTTCAGAAGTCACTGGTGCCCTGTTACTGGTTCTGTTGTAAGGAACCACATGCAAGAATCAGAGAGAAGCCTATAGGATCTAAAGCTGGCACTCAGCTGACAGCCAGCAAAGAAATAGACCTCAATCTTCCATCCCCATGAAGCCAGATTCTGCCAACACCTGAACAAGAAAAAACACATTTTCCCTTAGAGCCTCTAGAAAGGAATGTAGGCAGGCTGACATCTTGATATTACATAGTAAGTCCCCTACTAGACTTCTGTCTACTAGATATTCAAAATAATAAATCTATATGGTTGTAAGCCAGTCAGATTGTAGAAATTTCTTACATCAGTAGCAGAGAACTAATATACCAGTTGAAGGACATCTGGGCTGTTTACATTTTTTGGTAATTGTGAAAAAAAAGTCACTGCAAAATGTAGAGTATAGGTTTTTGTGTGAACCTGAGGTTTCATTTCTCTGAAGTGGAATTGCTGGGTTATGTGTTACGTACATTTACTTTATCAGAAATTGCACCCCTGTTCGCCAAAATGAGTGACTTCATCATTTTGCATTTTTATAATTAACGTATGTGAATTCCAGTTGTTCTGATTCCTCATCAGCATTTGTTATTGGCAGGGAATCTTTCATCTGTTTGTCCAAATCAAATGAGTATGTAGTGGCATCTCATTGTGGTTTTATTTGCATTTCCATCATGATTAATGATTTTGACTTGGTGAAGTGTCTGTTCACATTTTTTTTTTTGCCAAATTTTAATTGGGTTATTTATTTTCTCCTTATTGAATTTTGTATATTCATATAATCTGGCATATTTATTTCCCAGTGCTGTGCATATTACCACTAACTTGGCGGCTTAAAATAACACTCATTTATTCTCATGCAATGTGTATGTCAAATGTCCTGCCATGGAAAAACTGGATTCTCTGCATATGGTTTTAGAAGATGAATTCAAGGTGTCAGCTGGTTGCGTTATCGGGTCTCATCTGGATCTCAGGTTCCTTTTCTAAGCTCATTTAGGTAGTTAGCAGAATTCAGTTTCTTGCTGCCGTAGCAGGACTGAGGTCACTGATTTTTTGTTGGCTGTTAGCCAGGGGTTGCTCTCAGTTTCTAGAGACACCCTTAGGCCTAGTCAAGTGGCTCTCTCATACCATGGCTGCTTATTTCTTTAAACCTAGAAGGAGAATCTTATCAGTCTCTATGATAGATACTTAGCAATGAAGTGACTATCAATCACATTTCTCATAGAATGCCATCTAATCAAGGGAATAACTATCCCATCATGCTATAAGGTTCTGCCAACACTCAAGGGGAAAGGATTATGCAGCGTTTTTACATCAGAGTGTGAAAACCTTGGGCACCGTCCTAGAATTCCACTAACCACATCTGGATACAAGTCCATGGTCAGACATGTGTTTCAGAAACGATTTCTTATAGTCTTTTATTTTTCATTATTGTCAAAGGAAAAAAAAAAACCTTCTGAAGAATGTAACTTCAATTTTGGAAAAATCCAGTTTTTCTCTTTTTTTTTCTTTTATGTATCGTTTTTTAAAAATATTTTTCGTTGTACCTAAGAAATCTTTGCCTAACCCAAGAGCACAAAGAATTTCTCTGATTTTTTTCTTTCAGAAGCTTTATAGTTTCAGGTTTTACATTTGAACAATTATCTATTTTTAATTAATTTTTGCATGTAATGCATAAGTGTGGGTCAAAGTCTTTTTTTGCATATGGATATACAATTGTTCTAGCACCATTTGTCAAAAACACCATCCTTGCTCCATTGAGTTGCCTTTGTACCTCTGTCAAATATCACTTTTTAATATATGTACGAGGCTATTTTTTGATTCTGAATTCTGTTCCATTGAGCTATGTGTCCATTATTTTGCCAGTGTCCAAATTACTACAGCTTTATATTCAGATTTAAAATTAGAATGAGGCCTTCAAATTGTTCCTTTTCAAAATATTTTTGGAATTTGTTTTTATTATATTACATTTATATTTATAAGACAAATGATATTCACTTGATGAGATGAAACTTTATTTTATTTGTCTATTTTTGAGATGGGAGTCTCATTCTGTAGTCCAGGCTGAAGTGCAGTGGCACAATCTCTTTTCACTGCAACCTCTACCTCCTGGGTTCAAGGGAATCTCCTGCCTCAGCCTTTTGAGTAGTTGGGAGTGCAGGCACCTGCCACCCGGCCCGGCTAAGTTTTGTATTTTAGTAGAGACAGGGTTTTGCCATGTTGCCCAGGCTGGTCTGGAACTCCTGACTTCAAGTGATCCGCCTCCCAAGGTGTTGGGATTACAGGCATGAGCCACCATGCCCGGCCATAAAATTTAGAATAACTCTTTCAATTTCAACAAAAATCTTTCTGAAATTTTTGTTGAGTTTCTGTTGAATCTATAGGTAACTTTGGAGAAACCTGACATATTAACAATATTGAGCCTTCTAATCTATGAATATCATGTAGCTCATCATTTATTTATCTATTTATTATCAATTATCTTTTTTTCAGAGTTTTGTAGTTATCAACATACATTTCTCTATATATTTTGCCAGATTTATACCAAAATATTCCATATTTATCAGTGCTAATTTAAATAGTACTTTTTGAATTCAATTTCCAGTTGTTTATTGCTAGTACATACAAGTACTGTTGATATTTATACATTCACTTTGCATACTGCAACATTCCATTTCCTACTTATAGTAGATTTTCAAAAATTCTTTGGGATGTTTCTATATAGATAATCGTGTCACTTGCAAATAGAGTTTTCTTACTATCTTTGGAATCTGCATATTTACTATTTCTTTGAAACTTATTTTGCTGTTGCATTAGCTAGGACTCCCCTGTACGTTGTCCAATAGGAGAGGTGAGAGTAGTTATTCATTTCAGAGAGAAAGCAGTCTTTGGTAGATGTTTTCTATTGCACAGAGAAAGTTCCCTTCCATTCCTAGATTGCTAAAGGATTTATATTATTAAAGGATTTTTATACATATCAAATGCTTTTTGTATACCTGCTAAAAGTATTTCAGGATTTTTATCATAATTTTCTTGATATGGCAAATTATATTGATTGATTTTTGAATAATGAACTAACCTAGCATTCTTGGGCTAAATCCTATTTGGTCAGGATATATTATCCTTTATATATTGCAGGCTTTGATCTACTAAAATGTTTAAAATTTTGTATCTGGTTTATGAGGGTTATTTATCTCTCATTTTCTTATACTGTTCTTATTTGTTTTAGACTCAGGGTAATATTAATCTTATAAAACAAGGTGCAAAGTGTCCCTTCCTCTGTGTATTTTCTAGAAAAAAAGAAGTGTAGGGTTGGCATTTTGTTCTTCCTTAAATGTTTGGTACAATTTTTCAGTAAAGCCTCCTGATCCTGGAGTTTCCTTTTCTGGAAGTGTTGATGTTTTCTAAACACAAATTTACTTACTTAAAGTTATAGAACAGTTCTGATTATTGCTTTAGTGAGTGAGCTTAGGAGTTTGTGCTTTCAAGGAATTTTGCCATTTTATCCAAGTTGTTCAATATATCAGCATGAAATTATTTGTAATAATCCATTATCATCTATCTAATCCCTGTAGCTTCTATACTGGTGGTCTGTCTTTCATTTCTGATGTTGATAATGTATGTCTTCTCTCTTTTTTTTGTTAGTCAATCAGGTTAAAACCTGGTTCTTCGGAAAAGTCAATAAAATTGATAAACTCAGTTTCACTGATTTTCTCTACGGTTTTTCTTTTTCTCAGTTGTGTTTAATTTTGCTGTTAATTTTTTCTTTCCTTGCTTTTAATCTAATTTCCTTGTACTTTTCCATTTCTTAAGAGAGGTCTTGAAATATTTCTTCTTTTCTACGATAAAATAAATGACCTACGTTTTCCCTGCTTTAGCTGGATTACACAACTTTTGTTGTCTTCATTTTTATTCAATTCTAAATATTTCATAATTTTCCTTGCTATTTCCTTTTGACCTATAGAATATTTAAAACTGCATTTTTTTAAAATGTAAAACATTTAGGAATTTTTCACATATCCCGTGTTAGTGATTTGTAGTTTAATCTATATGGTCAACAAAATATTTTGTGTGATTTCGATTTTCTTAAGTTTGTAAGATTTGTTTTATGATGCTTCGTGGTAAATGTGCCATGTGCAATTGGAAAGAGTATGTATCGTGCTGATGTTAAGTCTAGTGTTCTACGCATATTAATTAGATCACGTTGGTTGATAATGTCATGCAAGTGTCCTGTATCATTACTAAAGTTCTTTCGGCTTATTTTATTGAGAGAGTAACGTTGACATCTACAATTTAAATTATAGACTTTTCTATTTCTGCTTTCAGTTCTTACACCTTTGCTTCATGCACTTTGAGTTCTGGTTTTAGATAAATACACATTTAGAATTATGTCTTCTTAGTTAATGGACTCCCTTATCATTCTGTAATATCTCTTTTTATATCAGGTATGTTGTTATTTGTTCTGAAGTCTATATTTTACCTGATTTTAATAGACCCATTCCATCCAGCTTGCAAGTAGTATTAGCACAGCATACTTTTCTTCATTTTTTTCACTTAAACTTACCTGTGTTTTCATGTTTAAAATGAGTTTCTTGAAGCAGTATACAGATGGTTCTTGCTCTTGTTTTATCCTATCTGTAAATTTCTATATTTTAATTAGATGTTTAGGCCACTCCCACTTGTGAAATAAACATGAAGCCCCTCACCTCCCAGGCAAAATTAAACAGACTCCTTATGGCAAAGGAGACCCCAGAAAACTTTAAAAACTAGATTCAACAGCTTAAACAAGAGGTCAGTCATGTTTCATACTCTCCCAATTTGCTAACCATCTCAAGATCACTTTCCTATAATTAAACAGAAACCAGTCTATGACAAACAAGTATGGACGTTTTCTCCCTCAATCTAGGCAATGCTCTTGACATGCTGGCCAAGTGCCCACCTTTATCACAGTTTCACCAAGAAATCTGACCAATCTTACAAAGCATTCCTTCCTGATAAATGACCACCAACCACAAACTCATTTTGGCTGGTTTACAGACATACACAAAGTGCCTTGGTGACCTGTGTTTCACCTTTTGATATATAGAGCCTAATTTTACTACATTATAATGTTGTTATCCCTCAATGAACATGAGTCATATGCAACATGTATGTTTGTTCACCGCACATGCACGTTTGTTCACCGCACATGCACGTCCCTCCCTCCATGCATATTCATAGCTCCTCCTAGAGCCCACTAAATATGTGTGGCTGATCATGTCAAGCATAAATTCCCACCTTCCCATTCTTTCTTGAAGCACCTGCTTTCCATTTTGGCCAGATGCTCTGTTTCTTAACCTGCAGGTTGTAGCTTTTTATAAGAAATAATGTTCTCCTTTTCTCCTTTTATAGGTCTTATGGGTTTAATTGGACACATTTAGTGTTACAATTGATGTGATTGAATAAGAATTACCAAATTGATAGATTTTCTATAGTTTTCTATGTGCTCTTTGTTATTTTTTCCTCCTTCTCTGCCTTATTTGAAATAAGTGTTTTTGATTTTGTATTATTCTATTTAATCTTCAATACTGGTTTATTTTTCAGACTTCTTTTACAACATTTTTTAGTTGTTGTCATTGAGTTTACAATATATATTATCAAATAATTACATTAATTTCAAACAATATTATATCACTTCACATAATTATGAGCTTGACAAACATGCACTCCTAATGATTCCCCCTTTTCTGTGTTGTTGTTATCATGTATTTGTCTTTTGAATATGCAGTAAATCCCCAATATATTCTACTATTTTTACTTTTAAGACAGTCAATTCCCTTCTAAAGTAATTACTAAGAAAAAATGTACTTTGTGTTTAATTTCTTTTTAACTATTTCTAGAGAACTTTGTTTCTTTTTGTGGATTCAAGTCCCTGTGTATTATCAAATTCTTCTACTCAAGTAATTTATTTTCCTATTTGTTCTAGTGTAAATCTATTGATCAAGAATTATATCCTTTTTTTAAAAAAAAACCTTTTTAATTTCTGAAATATACTTTCACTGGATGTAAAATTCTGTGTTGGTCTTTTTCTTCTCCTATCCCTTTGAAGATATCACTCCATTGTCTTCTGGCATGCACAGTTTCTAATTGGAAATCTGTTATATTTTTACTCCTTTGTTCATATGAACAAAGTCATACTATATATGTAAGATATATATGTTTTATGCAGTTTGGCAAAAAAGGCATATATAGAGAGAGAGAGATGCCTTTTTTGCCAAACTACATGAAAAAGTCACTCTTTCTCTTTGACTTTCTGTAGTTTGAATACAATGTATGTAGCTGTCTGTGTGGGTGTGTTGGAGTTTGTGTGAGGGACAGTGAGAGATGTTTTTATTGTATCCCACTTGGTGTTCCCTGAGCTTTCTTGATGTATGATTTTATGTCTTTTGCTATTTTTGGAAGATTATCAGTCATTATCTCTTTAAATAATTCATAAGCTCCATTATCTTTTTATTTCCAAGATTCAAATTACGCAAATATTAGCTCCTTGGATATTATTCTACAGTACTTACATGCTTTGTTCTGTTTTTATTTTTCCCAGTATCTTTTGTTATTGTGTTTTAGTTGGGTAATTTTTATTGACCTATTCACTAATTTTTATGTCCCTTACATTTGTTGAATCTGCCAGTGAATTATTCAATGTCTTGCTTCATTTCTGTTTCTGTATTTTAGTTCTAGCCCTTGAATTTGAGCACTTTCAAATGTTTTTCGTCTCTCTTCTAAAATTCTCCATGTGTTCATGAATGTGTTACACTAGTTCTACAAGATTCTTAAGCATATTAATTATAGCAATTTTTAATTCTCCATCTCACAGTTCCAATATCTGCTTCATATATGAGTCTTTTTTTGCCTCTTGGCAATGGGGTGAGGTTTTTTCTCATTTTTCCAACGTACTGTATATTTTTATTAGAAGTCAGATGTACAGTGCAGTAGAGATTGAAATAAATAGCATTTGTACCTGAACATGTGAACACCTGTTGTTCTGCTTGGTCATTAGTGAAGATAGTTGTGTTTTCTAGGCCTAAACTACAAGGTATGCTTTCTATGGCCTCTTGCTTTACCGTCTGTATTTTTCATGTAAGCTGTTGTGAAATCCCTTTGCGTCTAAGGCCCCAGGGGCCTTACATTATCCCACTGTCAAATTTTAACAATTCACTAAATACGTTAGTGAAAATTTTTCCTTCTTACTTAAATGGAGGGGCTGTCTTCCTCCCCTCCTTTGCATAGGTTAATGCCATCTCTGGGCAGAAGTACCTGCCTTTCCTTAGATTTCCTTAGATTTGAGGTTGCTTTCTTTGCAACCTCACCTCTTTGAGGTTGATAGATTTAATGATTTTTACATTTCCTGAATTTTTTCTGTCATTATTGTGGGAATGATACTCTTTCCAACTTTCTGTGTCCTAAGTAGAAGCTGAGAGTCTAGGACTTTTTTATGACAGTAAAAATATGTATGTTTGGCCAGGCATGGTGGCCCATGCTTGTAATCCTAGCACATTGGGAGGCCAAAGCGGGCAGAACACAAGGTCAGTAGTTCTAGATCAGCCTGGCCAACAAAGTGAAACTCCGTCTTTACTAAAAATACAAAAATTATCTGGGCGTGGTGGTGAGTGCCTGTAATCCCAGCTATTTGGGAGGCTGAGGCAGAAGAATCACTTGAACCTGGGAGGCAGAGGTTGCAGTGAATCGAGATCGTGCCACAATACTCCAGCCTGGGCAACGGAGCCAGAACCCCGCCCCCCCCCCAAAAAAAAGAACAAAAAACAAAAAACATGTATGTTTGTATACATACCAATCAAACCAATCAAGAAAGAAACGAGTACTTTAGTTATAACAAATGTATTCAGCTTCAATGTTTCCAGAAATTGTCCTGTGTCTAAGACAATTAAAGAACTACAAGGTCCTACTCTGGCTTCATCTTAGGGCAGAAAATAAATTTTAAAAAATTAAAAAAAAAAAAAGAACTACAAGAAAGACTCAGAATTTATTCCAACTCTTAAAGAGTTTACAGTCTTCTGGGAAGGAATAAGGAACTAAGTAAAAAGAGCCACTGTCAGATTCTGCTATTCCCCTATTTTGCATAGTAAAAATTACGAGTTTCTTCTGTGAAAGCCTGTGGCTTGGGGCCTGACCTCATGGCAACTCAGTCAGCCACCTCTCAGGCAGTCAGGAGCTCGTGGGAAACCTAGAACTGCCATCTCAATGCTGGTGTCTTATCTTAATATAATAAACTCCCGTAAAAAGAACAGACTATACAAAACCTTAGAGAGCAAACTAAGACTTTAGAATTAAATCTGGCTTAAAAATAATTCTGCAACTATTTGATTCTCATTGATTTTCTTTGATGACTATTGAAGTATATTTTCAGCAATTAATTTCTACTTTTCTTTGATCCTACCAAGGTGGGAAAAAAGATTAAGAATGGAGATATAAGTAGATAGGAACAAAGAAAACATTGGGATCACAGGAGTCCAAGGGATAGTTGACACTGAAATATATATGGAGATAAAGAGTTTTAAAATTCTCTGCAAAACCAATCTTAATCCTGGGTTATGTAAGATGATACAAGGACAAACAAACTTGGCTTTTGAAGCAGAGAACAGAAGACAATAGAATCAGCCAGATGTTCCGATAAATTGCTGAAGCCTGACAGCAGTTTTACTTAATGCCGCCCTATCACCCGCTTTAGTACAATTTAAGATCAAATTCACAGTTAGCCTGACAAACATATTTACCCAAGACCTTCTCCATTATAATTCCATCAATATCTCTGGGCTCAGAGCCAGCCAGAAACATCTGGTAGGGATTATGTTTTTGCAGAGATAAACTTGCAGATGTTCAAATTATTTTTAAGAAAATTTATAAAATATTATAATAACCAAATGAAAAAAAAAATAGCAAAACTGTGGTGGGGAATAATATAGAAGTATTTTGGGAAATTGGATATTTAAAATATTTAAATGTACAAAAAGCAATATATTACATAGTAAAAAAATTCATATGAAATAATAAAAGAAAATTTGAAATATTTTATTCCATTTTTCTTGCACTTATAGTCCCAATCCCCATTCAATTTCCCTTACAACTCTTTGCATCTTTTAATAATTTTGATAGCTTTCTTCACAATTCCAAAGTATATACTCACAGCTTAATTTCTTAAGCTAATAAGCATTGTTTAAATATTGGCGTCCTATTTAAATTATAAAAATGTTAGTTTATTTAATCTTGTCCTCTTCTATCAAATGTTTGATTTTATGCTATTAACTTTAATCTTCCAGTTATGATTTCACAATTTAGAAAAACACGTAAACCACCAGGCACAGTGGCTCACGCCTGTAATTCCAGCACCTTGGGAGGCCGAGACAGGCAGATCACCTGAGCTTGGGAGTTCGAGACCAGGCTCACTAACATGGAGAAACCCCCGCTCTACTAAAACTACAGAATTAGCCAGGTGTGGTGACGCATGCCTGTAATCCCGGCTACTTGGGAGGTTGAAGCAGGAGAATCGCTTGAACCCGGGAGGCGGAGGCTGCAGTGAGCTGAGATCTCGCCATTGCACTCCAGCCTGGGCAACAAGAGTGAAACTCCATCTCAAAAAAAAAAAAAAAGGTAAACCTACATTTCTTCATCCATTCTCTCATTCACGATTAGTTGGCATCTAATCCTTCACCACTGCAGAAAATGAGGTAAGGAATGCCCTGTTCTTTCTCCTGGATTCACTGACTGTTGTTAGCGCTAATATTATTTTCACATTCTTAAATTTATAATATTTAAATTCTCCTTATTTGCATTGTTAAGACAGTCAAGCATTATCGATAGGAGGGTAATAAAAGAAAGCAAAATAATTAAAAATATTGTAATATTTTTCAGCATTACATATCATACATTCAGTAATGTGATTGATTCCTAGAGAAGAAAATGTAAGGCTATTTCTAAATTCTTGCCCCTTGGAGAAGAGTATTTTAGGCTTCAAGATCAAGTAAATTCTCTTTTTTCTTCACCACATCAATTCATAAAATCCATGCCATAACACAATTCTGTTTCTTCTGTACTTAAATTATGATTTTCATGTATAGTATACTGAGACAATATTTAAATATAATATTGTACATATTGTTACTTATGATTATTTAAATTGTCCATTGATCTCTGTTTATTGAGCTTGAGATTTCTATTGCATAAGTGGGAGGGATAAACTCAGCTAAGAATAAAAGAGTGTTTATATATATATATGTATGTATATATATATGTATATATATATACATATTTTATGTACCTATATACATATATATATATATATATATATTTTAATTTGAAGATAGGTTCTTAAGCTTATTTTAAGAGAAACAGTTAGTTGTGAGACTTTTCATACACAAGATCCTTGTTTTGCTGAGAGTAGATAAAACTCATTACTGAATGGGATAGAAGTGGTAGCTCCAAAACAGGGCCTATTGGCTCAATGTGGACTCAAGAATCCACATTCTTGCACAACACAGTGGAAGACCCAGGAATGTTGAAAGAAGCAAAAGACTGAAAGATGCATGACAATGGGAGGGTAAAGAGTATGGACAATTAACTGAGGGTCATGGCTCAAGTTTATAATCCCAGTACTTCGGAAGGCTAATACAGGCATATTACCAGAGGTCAAGGGTTCGAGACCAGCCTGGCCAACATGGCAAAACCCCAATTGTACAAAAATACAAAAATTAGCCAGGCATGGTGGTCTGCTCCCGTAGTCCCAGCTACTTGGGAGCCTGAGGCAGGAGAATCACTTGAACCCAAAAGGCAGAGGTTGCAGTGAGCTAAGATCTCACCATTGTACTCCAACCTGGGCAATAGAGTGGTATTCTGTCTCAAAGAAAGAAAAAAAGAGTATAGACAACAGAAGCAGAAACCACAGCAGGACATAGTCAATAGCAGAGTGTTGTGACACATACTCAAGAGCAAATTTTAAAAGTTGTATCAGCAATAACAGAGGCTAGCATTCAAAGACCAAGTAGCATGAGACATCCCAGTGGAACCCATCAAGAATGCACTGGATATCCAGTGGAGCTGGGACAGACACCCCTGTTTGCTACATCCCACTACAACCAGCCATCATTTGGGGGATGAGAGATACAACTGTAAACCAAAAAAAAAAAAAAAAAGTGTCTGAGATGGGTCTCAGTCAATTTAGAGGTTTATTTTGCCAAGGTTGAGAATGTGTCTGGGAAAAAAAGACACAAGCCACTGGAGGATCTGTGGCCTACACTTTTTCCCAAGGAAGTTTTGAGGGTTTCAACCTTAAAGGGGGAAAAAGCAGGCAGGAGAGGAAGGAGGAAAAAAGAAGATGGAGGGTAGGGCAAAGGAGACAAACAGTGATGTTCTTTTCAGGTTTTGATTAGTGCTCACTGAATCCACAGATTGCATGTGAAAAGGAGTGGGTAGAGGAAGAGCCAATTATATATATCTCAGGCTCTGTGAATCTGCACCTTACATAAGATAGTAATCATATGGTAGAGAAAGGAGGGATGATTTCCATTCTCCTCTTGTCCCATACCCAGGAAGGTAATCTATTAATTTACGTTGTCAGAGTAAAGGAGGCTACCTGGGGAGATATGTGGCCTTCTGTCTTGTAGTTATTTGTTTAGGAGCAAAAAGAAAGACCAGGTTTTTTTTGTTAGTTTTTTTTTTTTTGCGTGACTCAGTTTCCAAGTTGGCTTAACTTTTTCTTTGGCATAGTGAGTTTGAGGTCTCAAGAGTTTATTTTCCTTCCACACAACCATGTTTTGTTTCACTTTTTAAAAAGTTGCGTAAGATAGTAAATTTTCTAAGATTGTCTTACCTAACAATTGATCATTTTGTAAGGCATGTAGAATTTTACATTCAAAGTCTAACAGCATCTGAAAAATTAATAGCATAATACATACTTTCTGGAATGTGCCAAAATATCTGGTATATGATTTAGAAATTACTACCCATGCCAAGGAGCATTTGATGAAAACAAACTCAGATTTTCTATTTTAGTCTAACACGTAAAGAACGCAGAAGCCATCACTCCTATTTTCACAAGAAAAAAATATGAATAAACTGAAAATCAACTCTTCTTAGATCCATCAGAGAAACTAAAACATAGAACAAACTGGTGTCCTGAAAACTAAAGATAAGTGCATACTGTAGGAGAGGAAAGATTTTCCTCTACCATCTGAGGGTTTGATGGTTGAGACCATGAACTAAACTCACTGTAGGCAGATTAACAGGAGAAAAAGTGTACAAATTTATAATGTGCACAGTGGCATCACATGAAAGAAAAGTGAATACCCCAAAACCCAGTGAAAGCTAGAAACTTAGATACCCTCTTCATAGGGGAGAGAGGAGGGCGGATGTAGGCACCTTAGGGGAGAGTAAGTGATTTGGGGGGAAGATGAGTGAGCCCTCAGAAAAAGAGGTGATAGCCTATGACACAGTCTGTCTGGGTGTCGTTTCAAACCCAGGGGAAGGGAAGTAACCTAGGTCAGATGACCGCCCTGCCCACCCCAACTCTCACCCCCAAGCCGTCCCATTTCTGCTAAAAAGGAGGAAATAGCTGAGAAGCAGTTGTGACGTCTATAGACCAAAGACATGAAAAGACATGGATGTTAAAAGTATATTACTAAGTGGAAAAAAACAGTCTGAAAAGGCAGCATAATATACGATTTCAACTATAGGATATTTTGGAGAAATCATAACTATGGAGACGATAAAAAGGTCAGTAGTTGCTGGTCAGTAGCCACCAGGGATTCGGGAGGAGGGAAGGAGGAATGAAGAACAAGTGGAGCAGGGAGCATTTTTAGGGCTGTGAAACTATTTTGCATGGTATTGTAACGATGTATACAAGACATTGGGCATTTGTCAAAATCCACAGAAGTACACTAGAGAATGAACTCTAATGTAAACTATTAACTTTAGTTGATGATAATGTATCAGTGTTTCATTAATTATATCAAGCATACCACACTAATGCAAGATGTTCCTATGGGAAGCTGTGCAGGAGTGGAGGGAGACAGGAAGTATATGAAACTTTCTGATCAATTTTTCTGTAAACCCTGAATCACTCTTAAAAATAAAAATAAACACTAAAAAACTGAGATGACGTGATGTTGGAATAAGGATTGGTATACTGTGGTTCATCATTAGTCCTATGGCACCTTTGATCTTGGAGAATGGGGGTTCTTACTTTTACAGTGTAGTTTTTCTGAGATTTCAAGAAATGCTGAAACTAAAAAGAAAGAGAATGAGTCCCAAAAGAAAAGTAAGCATATGAACCCTGATGTGGCTATATTAATATCAGACAAAATAGACTTCAAATCAAGGAGTATTTCTGGGCATAAATAATAATATTTTATAGTGAAAAATAAAGGAAAAATATAATTGCATATGAATATAGTAATAGAGCTAAGAATACAAGAAATCAAATTGACAGAAATAAAATATGAAGTAGACACATACGCAATCACAAGTGGACAACTTAATGAATCTGAGTCATTAACAAAACAAGTAGACAAATAAACTAAATGAAAATAGAAGATTTAAACAACATTGTCACAGGACTTAACATAATGACATTTTTAATAGCACCATGTACAGAAAAACTATAGAATAGACTTTCATGGGCACAACAAAATAGACTATATTCTAGACCAGAGAGTATTATACATTTCAGAAATTAAAATCTTACTAAGTGTATTATCTGAATATATCATTAAATGAGATATGTACGAAAATAAGATACATTAAAAACTCCAAGTATTTAGAAATTAAATGACACATTTGTAAATAGCCCATGAATTAGAGAATTAGAGAAACCACAGTGAAAATAGACAATATTTGGGACTGACATGAAAATAAAAATATCAAAATTTGTGTAATGCAGGGGATAATGGAAAATTTATTAATGAAATGCTCATGTTAGAAAAAAATATCTAAATAATTATTGAATTTCCCACCTTAAGAAGCTAGAGAAAGGGCAATTTAAACCTGGAGAAAGGACAGAATTAAAAGAAGCAGTAATCAATGAAACTGAAAATGTAAGAACAGTATATATGTATATAACATACAAAGGTAAAGTTTGTTTCTGTGAAAAGATTAATAAAATATTAATATAAAATTAATAAAATTGATAAATTGATTAGAATTAATAAAAGTGAAAATTATAAGTTATCACCAGCAAGCAAGAAAGAGTGCATCATTGCAGCCACTGCAGACCTTAAAAAATAAGGGATTATTATGAATAATCTTATGACAATAAATAAATCATAAATCAATTTGATACTTTACATACAATAGATAAGCTAACAAATAAATAACTTGAAATAAGAAATGGAAGACATGAATAAGACTACATTTATTAGAAAGTTTGAATTTGTAATAAAAGTTTCTCCGTGGTTAAACTCTATCAAATATTTAAGAAAGAAATAATATCAACTGTATGGAAACTAGAGGAGGGAATGATTATTAATTCATTTTCTGAAGACAACATAATTCTGAAATGCATAGAGTATTGTAGCAAAAACAGTAAAATAAATTACAATCTATACACTTTAAGAACATATATTCAAAAGTCCTTAAACCAATTTTTCTGAGTAGAATCCAGCAATGTATAAAATGATAATACTTTATGATCAGTGAGGTTCATCCCAGGGATGAAGAGTTGGTTTACTTTAAAAGAACAATAAATGCAAATCATCATATTTATAGAATACATTATTAAATTTTTTTATTTATAGAATAAGAATATATATTTTAATAATGTAGAAATATCATTTAGCAATTTTCACCAGTACGCATGATAAAGAAAAGCAAACTCTCCACAAAATAGGAATAGAATGCAACATCATCACCTTGATTAAGTGAAATAACAGCTTACAGGTAAATTGATAATTAGCAGTGAAACTCTAAATACTTCCCTCTCACATTCAGGAACAAGACAAGAATGTTTGCTTTCTATCTTATCCTTTGTCACAGAACAGTTAAAAAGAAAAATGGTGAAGGGGTCCATGGATTTGGGCAAGAAGGAAGTCTTTGGTGGAGTAATGAAAAGACCTTCAGCATTGTGATGGGGCAGAAGATGAATTTCAGTAGTTTAAATAGTAAATAGGAGGAGAATAGGTCATATTGTTTTGGAAATTTCTAATCACTGTGAAGAGAAAGAAAAAGGCTGTATGTAACTAAGGGAAACAAGGAGTCAAGAATAGAGATTTTTTTTTTTAAGATGAAAGAGATTTACGTATGGTTAAATATATTGCAAGAAAGCCAGAAGACAAGAAGAGAAGAGTTACAGCAAAAGAAGAGAATAATCCACATAGTGATTTGTAAGGAATATGTATATGTGTCGGGGGGGTATGGGAAGAAGAGTGGTGGAGAAAGAGAAAGGCAAAGAAAGGCAAGAGGTAGCTGAAACTTCTGTCACATGTTAACCCTGAAGGAGGGACATCTTTTCATTGTATTCAGAAAGCATGCTTGTATGGATGATGGCCAACAGTTGAAAGCGTTCCTGCTTAGTACCCCCCTTTTTTTCATATTTGTGTGTTGGGGGGGTGTGGGTGTGTCTAATAAGAAATGATGCTACCTGCTAATAATCTTGGAAGAGAAATAATGTATTAAAAGTGTGGGCAATTTTTAAATAGCTTGTGTTTATAAAATGAGGAGGAGGCTAACTAGCAGCATATTAAGTTTGCTGAGTTCCTAGTTCATGTTGGTTACCTGGAGTGTATGTAGCACGAAACTCTACAGAGGCATCCTTTGGTTCAGCAATGTTCAGGAACCTAAGCTAATATAAAGAAGTTGGACCACTGGACTGCTTCATAATAGTGATTTTTCTTTTTCTTTCTCTTTTTTTTTTTTTTTTTTTTTTTGATGGAGTTTTGCTCTTGTTGACCAGGCTGGAGTGCACTGGCATGATCTCGGCTCACTGCAACCTCTGCCTCCTGGGTTCAAGCAATTCATCTGCCTCAGCCTCTGGTGTAGCTGGGATTGCAGGTGCCTGCCACCATGCCTTGCTAATTTTTTTGTATTTGTAGTAGAGATGGGATGTCACTATGTTGGCCAGGCTGGTCTCGAACTCCTGACCTCATGTGATCCACTGCCTCGGCTTCCCAAAGTGCTGGGATTATAAGCATGAGCCACCATACCTGGCCCATAATAGTGATTTTCAAGTCATCATGGCAGGAAATAAGAAGAAAATCTGAGGCTGTTGGCAAGGGTGATTGCCACGAAAGACCCTGGTCCATAAGCTGAACACAGAAAGAAACAAAATGAGGAGGCTGAGAAATAAGGTACATGAATGGGAGCCTTCAGACTGAGGATCTTGATAAGGGTACAGAATTCAGTTATGCAGTGAGACATGGATAGGCACCAGAAAAAGAAGAGAAAATTCTAGGTAGAGAACAGAAGATTTAAATATAAGATCTCAAAGCTGAATGGTTCCTAGGTACGGCAAAGCCTGAGAGTCTGTAACTGAAGTTGGGTGGACAGAAAGTGTCATTGGGACCAATGAGGTCGAGGTTTGGAATGGTCATCAGAGCAGACATGGGAATAACTCTGTATAATGACTTGAGTGGAAATGGAGAGGAAGAGTCAAGTATGGTAAGAGGACAAAAAGTGAAAAAAGCAAGAGGAACAATGCATCGAGGTTATTACAGGCAGATAGAACACCTATGCAAGGCCACAGGCACCCAGGAGGAGGCAACAAGTTTCAGACCCACAAGTGCTGCCGCCTGGAGCACGGGGAAGGGGCGAAGCGGAGCAAAGATAGGGAGGCGGCAGAGACCTCGGATTTTCATTTTATATAAAGGGACTTATGAAGGCACTTTCTCAACAGATAAATAGACAAATCGCTACATGGTTACGCACATACTTGTCTAAACCTTGGAGATTTAAGTAGCAAGTTATACAACAGCAGAATGTGAAAGGGCATTGTCATTATATTTGAATTGAAAAAGTCATCAAAAACTTAAATAGTGGTTATTAAAGCTTCCAAACTTTGCTATATCCAGAAACATTCTACAACTAGAAACTTGATGAGAAGGTGACTTTAAAATGAATAAAGATGTTTGCAGCAAGAAATAAAAATAAAAGAGCTGCTGGTAGAGAGAGTCAGAGTTGGTCCATAATTAATATGAACATCAATCTCTTTGAATGTCAGGATGAAAGCCTATTCTTGCTGAAATAATTTGATTCACAGTCTCCTAAAATAGCATACAAGGGGAGAGAAAGAAGCATTGGCAAGGAAAAGGTCTGTAAAAACAATAATGTCTAGTTTCTTCCCTTGTTTCCTTTGGTGTGAAAAGTCCTAGAATAGGGAAAGTGCTTCTGGGTTGGTTGCTGGGTCAGTCTGCTCCTTGCCCCACCCTCTGGAAGAAGCAGTTGCTGGTTTGAGCAGTTGGAATAGCCTCAGAGGACAGGAAGTTCCTTGATCAATTTATATTACAAAGAAAGTCATGTTCCAGAGATATTTTAGCCTAAAGTGCAATCTTTCCTCATCATGCAACCTAGGAGTGTCCCTGAAAAATGCTGACAATATGTTTCACATAACATCAGTATGACACATTGCATAACACAGCACTGCGATTATCTTTACTGAGGGGCTGCTATGGGGCAGGCATGGGCTTTATACACGTCACTTCCTTTAGTCATTACGTCAGCCCTATGTGGAAGATATAATCCCTGTTGTGGAGAGAGGAAAACAGAGACTTGGAAAGTTTAAGTGTTAAATAATATATCTTAGAGGTAAGCTGCTGTCTCTGTGGCTGCCAACCCTATGATCTTTCCACCATGTCACTCTGCTTTCCGAACAAGAAGACACTTCCTTAGAAAAGGTTTGGAAAGGACATGACAAATTACATCCTGCTTCAGCTTACAGCAGTGCTCTTTCCAGCTCAGTGGCTTTGAAGGAACAGGGATCAGACTCATGACCTCAGGCTAGTATAACAGAGCCCAGCAGCCTTTTACTGCCATACCTGGAAACTAATCATTGTCAGAAAACACCCTAAAGCAAAGTGGTGATATTTGTCCTATCCTGATACTGGGTCTCAGTCCCACAGAGAGAGGGCCAATGTGTCCTGGTGATAATCTTGATTCACGCATTCATTCATCCAATGTGCATTTGGTGGGCACTATCTGTGGGCTATGTGCTATGATGGGCATTCAGAATATACAAATCAATAAAGCAACTTTCCTGGTCTCAGTGAACTCAGATCAGTGAGGGCAAAATAATGAGAAACAATTATTACAAGGCGGTGTGGCAAGAGCAAAGGCAGCATTACACAACTATGGGAATGGACAAGGGAGAGATGAAAAGGTGGGTGAGTATGTCCCAGTGCTCTACATGGATACTGTGGACCACAGGGGCTCATACATTCACTGTCTCCACAGACAGCTTGTGCTGGTGGAAGTGTTGCCACCTCAGAAATACCCATTTTTCAGCTATAGGTCACTCCAGGAGCAAAGGACAAATAAATTAATATTGAGGACTCACTTTGCTAAAGAGTCTAATGACTTTATAATAAAAGTGTTTCTACTAAAAATTTGACTATAATAAGACCAAAATTTGCTGGTTTGTTTACTGTTGATTTCCAGAACTCAGTCTTCTTACAAATTACTGAAGATACAGTATTTTTATCTGAAAATACATGTTATCATTTAGGAGTTGCATTCACTGTGAACAACAGATATCCAGGCAAATAGAGGTAAGGTGCTTTTGTGCTCATTTTTCTTCATAAAAATACAAAGTCTGGGAGTAAACTGTAGTTAGCATTTGTTTCTATTGGTTTAGATTGTTTTTCCTTGTTTTTTCCTTACAGTCTGTATTGAGGGAGCTGTGGCTGTCTGGATGTGACTTGTGCCCTGGGCTGGAAGAAAGGGAGGAGCAGAGGTAAGCCAGTACACACCCTCTGAGTCTGCCTTTCTCAGGTTTCCTGGAAGCTGCACCCAACAACTTTTCCTTCTGTCTCAAAAACAATGGCTATGTCACTGCCCCATCTGCAAGGGATTTCCCACATGGAGTTCTGTTAAAAAGAGAGAGTGGGGGATAGGCTTTTAATTGCTGCCTCAACTTCAGACCTTGTTATTGATCTATTCAGGGTTTCGACTTCTTCCTGGTTTAGGCTTGGGAGGATGCAAGTGTCCAGGAATTTGTCCATTTCTTCCAGGTTTACTAGTTTATGTGCATAGAGTTGTTTGTAATAATCTCTGATGATGGTTGGTATTTCTGTGAAAACTGTGGTGATATCCCCTTTATTGTTTTTTATTGCATCTATTTGATTATTCTCTCTTTTGCTTTTTTATTAATCTAGCTAATGATCTGTCTATTTTGTTGATCTTTTCACAAAGCCAAAATAGACAAAGGGGACTTAATCAAACTCCAGAGCTTCTGCACAGCAAAAGAAACAGTCATTGGAGTGAATCGGCAACCAACAGAGTGGGAAAAAATTTTTGCAATCTACCCATCTGACAAAGGGCTAATATCCAGAATCTACAAAGAACTAAAACAGATTTACAAGAAAAAAACAAACAAGACCATTCAAAAGTGGGCAAAGGATATGAACAGACACTTTACAAAAGAAGACATACATGAGGCCAACAAACATGAAAAAATGCTCGTCATCACTGGTCACTAGAGAAATGCAAATCAAAACCACATTGAGATATCATCTCACGTCAGTTAGAATGGCGATCATTAAAATATCTGGAGACAACAGATGCTGGAGAGGATGTGGAGAAATAGGAACACTTTTACACTGTTGGTGGGAGTGTAAATTAGTTCAACCATTATGGAAGACAGTGTGGCGATTCCTCAAGGACCTAGAAATAGAAATTCCATTTGACCCAGCAATCCCATTACTGGGTATATATCCACAGGATTATAAATCATTCTACTATAAGGACACATGCACACGAATGTTCATTGCAGCATTGTTTACAATAGCAAAGACTTGGAACCAACCCAAATGCCCATTGATGATAGACTGGACAGGGAAAATGTGGCATATATACACCATGGAATACTATGCGGCCATAAAAAACGATGAGCTCGTGTCCTTTGTAGGGACATGGATGAACCTGGAAACCATCATTTTCAGCAAACTGACACAAGAACAGAAAATCAAACACCACGTGTTCTCACTCATAGGTGGGTGTTGAACAATGAGAACACATGGACACAGGGAGGGGAGGATCACATACTGGGGTCTGTTGGAAGGGGACTAGAGGAGGGACAGTGTGGGGTAGGGAGTTGGGGAGGGATAACATGGGGAGAAATGCCAGATACAGGTGATGGGGATGGAGGCAGCAAACCACATTGCCATGCATGTACCTATACAACAATCCTGCATGATCTTTACATGTACCCCAGAACCTAAAATGCAATAATATATATATATAAATAGCAATAAAAACTGTGTTTTAAATGTACCATATTAAACTAATAGTTGACAGTGTTGTAAATTGGAGAGAGGACGTTGTCCTCATTTCCCATATTTGAGAATGTAGGAACGAAAGTGGAAATTTATAATTTTACTGCAAGCCTCAGTTAAGCTAGGGGAAAAGGTGGTGGATTAGAAGTCCTGCTTGCCATACATTAGGAAGTCACACAGCAAAACCAGTCCTCTTGTGGAGTGTTAAGATCATTAAAAAGCAGGAAATTAGAATGAAGTGACTCTAGTGCCCTATGTTTATAAGTAAAAAATGTAAAACCTAACTCTAATTCATTTCTTATAAATTACTATTTTAGGCAGAAAGAAAATTCAGGGGTAACCAATCATAAACCTGCAATTAACCTCTGATTACATAACCAGGAAATTTCCACCTGAATCATACAAATAAAGTGACTACATAACTGTGATCAGTTTTTGAATTTGGTTTGCCTTCTCATTCGCCGTTTATATATACATATATATATGAAACCCTTCTTTTATGCCTCTCAGGTGGGCCACATATTATGGCTGGGTGGTTTCCATTTCACCAATCACTGCTCAAATAAACTCGTTAACGTTTTCACATTGACTCCCTTTAATTTTTAATAGAAGAGGCTGGGCGCGGTGGCGCATGCCTGTAATCTTAGCACTTTGGGAAGCCGAGGTGGGCGGATCACTGGAGGCCAGAAATTCCAGACCTGTTTCCACCATGGCGAAATCACGTCTCTACTAAAAATACAAAAATTAGCCAGGCGTAGTAGCGCAGGCCTGTAATCCCAGCTTCTCGGGGGCTGAGGCACGAGAATCGCTGGAGCCTGGGAGGCGGAGGTTGCAGCGATCACGCCGCTGCACTCCAGCCTGGGCGACAGAGCGACTCCGTCTCAAACCAACAAAATGTTTACCAAGAGACTGGGGGCCCCACCGGCCGCAGTTTCTCCCACGCAAACACCGAGTCGGGATTCTGCGCCCTGCCGGGCATCCCTGAGCAATCTGAGAAATACTCGGGCCTGCGGGGGCACAGCTGCCCAGGGAGCTCCAGATGCTGTGCCGGAGGGACCGCGTGGGTCGCCGGGTTCCCGGCCAGTGAGGCCTGGGGTCGAGCTCAGCCAGCGGGGACGCAGGTTGGCGATCCAGGAGCGTGTGGGGGGCCGATCCCGCCGGCATCACACCCGTCTCTCCCCTCTCGGGATGCCCAACCCCGCACACTCACCCTTTCCCAGCTTCCAGGATGTCCTGGCATCTGAACTGTGCGTCTCCTAGGACCTGCAGACCACAGGCAACAGAGGCTGTGACGGAGTCACCTGGGTTGCCGAAGTGGAAGATGCAAAACGGCAGAGACAGACGGAGAGACAAAGGCCGCGCCGGATAGGGGAGGCACGCCCTCCTCTGGAACTGCGCGCCTGATTGGACGGTTCCCACGCCGACGCCACTGATTGGATAAAGCACCAGCACTCTCCCCACACCGTTACCACAGCGCCCCCGCCCCCACCCCCATCGTGCATTTTATGGACAGGAAAACTGTGGGTAACCCCCCATATAGGTACCGGGGAAGGAGAGCTAAGCAGAATCCTGGCACAATTAAGAACTGGAGAATATCTCAGTTTATAGTGTTACTCTCAGTTATTTTCCTTTATACAGTCTTCTCTATATAATCACATATTAGTTCATAGAATGAGTGCCTAAAGAATATCTTACCACTCAGTTATTTCCATATATATATTTAAAACTATATCTTAGTTTATAATCAGAGGAATGGCTAGACACAGTACAGAGCATGGATTAAGAAATAAGCAGCTTATAATTGGAGGAATCCCTAGAGCAGACACAGTGCAGAGCATGATTTAAGGGAAAAACAGTTATACCACGACAAGAATCCATGGCCCGGGCGGCAGTGTTAGTATCATAAGGACACCCGCTGTACGCGGGCTTGGGCAAGCGCCAGTCCTCCTGATAAAGGAGTCTAGGACCTTGCCCCAGTTCTTGTGGAAGGCTGCCCTCAGTGACTGTGAACTTCATCAGCTCTTGTTACTGTGCTGCTCTAAAAGCACTCCTGTATAGAACTCATTGGAAGCTGCCAGCAGGTGGCACCGATCCCGACAGCTTTGTCACCGCTATGTGACTTAAAGCATTCTCCTATAAATCTTCTTAGTAGCTTGCCCATAGATATATTGCACCCTCTTCGCTGCTCACGGCCACCTCCATGCCTCGGTGACGTAATGTGGGTGGACCCCTTACTGCACCCGGCCCTTGCCTCAATGACCTAATGGGGGTGGACCCCTTGTCTTATTGCTCACGACCCTATCACTATCCTTAAAGATGACTTCACTCACTGTCCTGTCCCCTAACCTATACACAATGAACACTCACGCTTCTGGACACTCGGGACCTCGCTGACTCGGCTTATAGGTGAGCCCAGCGGCATTTTCCTGGTACTTCTGCGTCCTGTCTCTTTATTTCTCAGATCCTGCGCCTCAGCACAGCATAAGGGACACCCCACGACCCTGTGGGGCCATCAGCCCTACAGAAATGCACTTGCTTTTTCCCTTACCTGAGTCTGCTTATATATTACATTGTATTTGCTACTTAGCCATAAGAAAAGGACATTTGGACTTTTTAAAAAAAAAAAAAAAACAATTTCGCTCTTGTAGCCCCACTGGAGTACAATAATGTGATCTTGGCTCACTGCAACTTCTGCCTCCCAGGTTCAAGTAATTCTTCTGCCTCAGCCTCCCGAGCAGCTGGGATTACAGGCGCCTGGTTACTTTTTGTATTTTTAGTAGACAAGCGGCTGGTCTCTAACACCTGACCTCAGGTGATCTGCCCACATCAGCCTCCCAAAATGCTGGGATTACAGGCGTGAGCCACTGCACTCGGCCTATTTGGACATTTTTTTTTTTTTTTTAAGAGACATGGTCTCCCTATGTTGCCCAGGCTGGAGCGCAGTGGCTATTCACAGGCGTGATCCCACCGCTGATCAGCAAGGGGTGGTTTGACCTGCTCCGTTTCCGACCTGGGCCAGTTCACCCCTCCTTAGGCAACCTGGTGATCCCCCGCTCCCGGGAAGTCACCATATTGATGCCGAACTTAGTGCGGACATCCGATGGGCATAGAGCACAACATCCCAGAACTCCTGGGCTCAAGAGATCCTCTAGCCTCAGCCTCCCGAGTAGCTGGGACTACAGGCACGCGCCACCGCGCCTGGCATTTGGACATTTTTAAGCAACTTTTTCATCATTTTGATAATGTAGGAAAGTCCCTCATCCCATCCCTGAGCCCCTCTCTCACCATGCTGTGCCACACTGCTGACCACACGGTGGGATGGATATTAGGAATGGGGCGGGGTGAGAATGGTTAAGCAAGAATTATGTTACCCAAATTTGTTCATCTTAGAAAGGCTCCTCAATCATTCTGTTTGAAGTGGCTATTCCAGGGTAATTGTGCCCTCACTGTGGGCATCTAAGTCTGACTTCTCTTTTTTAAAATCCCTGGACTACTTTCACTAATGGGGACATTTCATTTTCTATTTGAAAATGGCCAACTGTCCTTTGTTGGTGTCCTGATTTGATTTGCTAGTTTAGACCCTGGAGGTAGGAGTGAGAAAATACTGGGCCACATCAGAACACCATATTCTCACTTAGAGGATATATAGAAATTCCTTAACATCTAACAGTTTTCTCAATATCCATTATATTTAACAGTGATAGCTTACAGAGCAGGAAGGAGACACAGATGACACAGCCTTAGAAGTTGCATTTGGTCATAAGATTTTTTTTGTTTTGCAGGATCTTACTCTGCTGTCCAGGCTGGAGTGCAGTGCACAACCATAGCCTGTAAGTTGATTGTAACAGTTCTTTAAAAAATATTGTTGGCAGCTGGGCAGAGTGATGCATACCTGTCATCCCAGCACTTTAGGACGCCGAAGTGTGCAGATCACCTGAGGTAGGGAGTTCAAGACCATCCTGGCCAACATGGCGAAACCCCATCTCTACTAAAAATACAAAATTAGCTGGGCATGGTGGCGTGGGCCCATAGTCCCAGCTACTTGAAAGGCTGAGGCAGGAGAATCGCTTGAACCTGGGAGGTGGAGATTGCAGTGAGCCGAAATCGTGCCATTGCATTCCAGCCTGGGTAACAGAGCGAGACTTAATTTAAAAAAAGCTATTGTCTTAAGCCCTCTTTCTTCTAATAAAGTCTATGCAAACACAAACATACAAGTCTGAAACTTCTATAAAATATCAGGCTTTAAAATTCCCATAAATAAATAAGCAAACACAAAAACAGCCACTTTGAGGAGAGAGTGGGATGGAGGGAGTTAGGAGGCTGCTCACGTCACCTCCAGGCCCCATGTGGAGGAGCGGATGAGGTCTAGGGAGACCCTGGGAGTCACTTGTTCTGACTGGGCTTTCCCCCAGCTCCACACTTTGCTAAGCATTTCCTGGGAAGAGCTTAGAAACCTTCCGTGCTCTAGTGACACAGGGCCTCTCCTCACAGGGTATTGGCGAGGAGGCATTGTGAGACTCTGTAAGAAGCTAGCACAGTGCTTGACAAGTACCTGTGGGACCTGTCATGTGCCCTTGAAGTGTTCAGACAGGATGGCCTGGCCTGGGGCTTGGTGGGGCTGTTTGAGGGTCAGCTACTTTAGGCTTCCATTTTCTCCTCGATCAAAATGGATGTTTGTGTCTGTTTATTTATGGTTTTTAAAAACCTGCTATATAAATAGGAAGTGCAGCCGGAGGTGCCGAGGCTCAGTGTCTAGAGCTGTGCTGCTTGGGCTTGCTTGCTGGCCTGTGGCCAGGGGAACTCAGTGTGAGGTGGTTCCCACCCCGATCTACAATCCCCACCCCTCTCCCAGTGCCTGAGTAACCAACACAAGACAGGGCTACAGAGCAGGTGAGTGACAGCATCAAGCCCATGCAGGGAGGTTTGAATGTCATCTGGGCTGGGCATGTCGGGGGTAGGGACTATGGCTGCCTTGGCCTGCTGGGGCCCCAGCCACAGATGTGCTTGTCCCGCGCTGCTCCTCCAGCAGCCAGCTGTCCATGACTCTAAGCCTGTCCTGCTGTGCCTGCTTCCTCATGCTGTTCATGTTAAAAAAAAAAAAAAAAAAAAAAAAAAAAGATCCTGAGATGATGCTGCTGGATGTGAGTGCTGGAAAGCGGGAGGCACCTTTGTCCTATGGAATTAGGAGCTGACCAGATCCCTCCTGCCTGCCCGCCAGAACAAGTGGGGGTGGTGTTGCCCTAAATGATGCTCCCCGCTTAGAAGATGGGTTTGCGTTGGCTCAATGAATATACAATGCAGAGGCCTAAATGAAGACACATGAATGGTGTATGTGGACACCAGCTTCCAGCTGGGAAACAGCATTCTCCCCAGCAAGTGTGAAATGCGTCCATGTCATGAGTATATAGATCTGTCCTTCTTATCTTGTACACAACTCCAGGTCAGTTCTGAGTGAATGACGTGCAAATGGGATTTCTCAGGTCGTTTGTGTGTTTGACAGTGTGGCTGCTGCTTTTGCTGCCACTACCCCCAGCCCCAACCTGGTTTAGAGTCCAGGCTTTAGGTCAAAAAGATGAAGGGCCTCCTGAGTTCTGGGATGAGAAGTTGGAGATCTGTGGTAGGACTGGGAGTTGGGGAACAGTTTATTTTGTGCAGGGTGAGAGCTGCAGTGGTTTTATTAATTGTGATTGGCCTGGCCTGGTTGTAGCTCCGGGTGGGGAAAAGGAATCAGCAGCAGTGCTTCCCTAGACAGCCATGTGCCCAGCCCTGGCCTTCCTGCTCTCAGCCCCAGCAAAAAGCACCACTACAGACTCTGACTTGCTTCCCTACTCCCTGCACCCCAGATGGGAATACCTTGGAGGCTACAGTTTGATTGTGTTAGTCTCCCTGTTTTAACCAGACCTGCCTAAAACACAGTGAGGGAGTGAGGGTAGGGTAGGTGAGGGACCTGGGGAGAACCAGAACGGAATCATAAATCCTTGGGAGCCGGGTGCGGTGGCTCACGCCTGTAATCCTAGCACTTTGGGAGGCCAACGTGGGTGGATCACTTGAGGTCAGGAGTTCAAGACCAGCCTGGCCATCATGGTGAAACCCCATCTTTAAAAAAAAAAAAAAGAAAAAGAAAAGAAAAAGTAAAAGAAAGTAAATAAATCAATCCTTGGGAAAAGAAAGATACAGGAGTGGTGGTAACCTTTCTGTGAAGCCCAGCTCCCTACGTGATTCTTGCCACACAGCCCTTTCTATAGACATCAGCTCGGGGGTGACTGGGGATTCTAAGAAGCCTGGGCTGCTCTCTGTCCCCACCTGCCGATGCTGCTTCTCTTTGCCTGCTGTCAGGACCCGAACACGGAGGAGGAGGTGGATCTTCAGCCTTGGGTGTAGCTGAATGCCTTTTGGAGTGTTTGAAGCATGCTTTATGTCTTAGAAAGTTCTCTAAAAAGTAAAACTAATTTCAATTCCAATATCTTTTAGTTTTCCTGAGCCAGCTGGAAGAAAAGATTTTTTCACCTGAATTTTTTTTTTTCTTTTTTATTGAGATAGAGTTTCACTCTTGTTGCTCAGGCTGGAGTTCAATGGTGTAATCTGGGCTCACTGCAACGTCTGCCTTCCAGGTTCCAGTGATTCTCCTGCCTCAGCCTCCTGAGTAGCTGGAACTACAGGCAGGCATGCGCCACCATGCCTGGCTCATAGTTTTATTTTTAGTAGAGACAGGGTTTCACCATGTTGGCCAGGCTGATCTCAAACTCCTGACCTCAGGGGATTCATCCACCTTGGCCTCCCAAAGTGCTGAGACTATAGGCATGAGCCACCACGCCAGGCTTCACCTGAAATTTTTAAGTGACACCCAAGGATAGCCACCAATGTCTTGGCCATGGAAACCTCCTGCATTCTCCCCATCCCCAGTTTGATTTGCAGTCTCATGACTGTTGTTCTGAACAGCCTTTCCTCTGACGAATATGATTCACATGGATAACACCACTTCACCAGGGGGGTACATGGACAGCTGAGAATGGATTGTGTCTAGTTACCATTGTGTTCTTTGTCACCTGAGAGGCCCATTTTTCCTGGCTGATTCAATAAGTATGTTAGTGTTGTCAAATATCTTTGGGCAACATGAATGACAAGGGGTCGTTGTCTTATAACGGAAGCAAAGGCTTTAAATGTGAAAACTTTCTTTTCTCTTTCTCTTCTTTTAAGGGAAATACTTCATTTTTTTCTGCATTTATCATTTATTAATTGATGACACATTTCTCCAATGGTCAACACACTGGAGAAACATAACTTATGCCTGAGCCTCTTTCATCAGCTATTATGGTATTACATTCACACAAGTTCATGCATTGAATTCATCTAATAGGGACAGATTCAGAGGCATGGGAAGGACATGCCTAAAGATCTGACCATTAGTGTCATTACACAGAAGACGCTACTGATTATTTCTTTCGCTTTGCATTTCAGAACAATCTTACTTTGGATTTTTGGATTTAATTTCACTGAAATTCAGTGAGCATTACCTGATGCTAGCATGTGGGGCATAAGCTGGGAGGCTGAATCACAATTTACTGCTTGGGGGGCCTGCCAAGCTTTGCCATTATTTCAGTGGAGGGTTTCCCTGAGAAGCCAGCTTTTTTAGATAGTCACTGGGCTCCAGATGGGGAATATCAGGGTTCTGCCTGTAATATTTCTGCAACTTCTCTAGAACTGTGGGCAACCCAACTGTAGAAGCATAGAACATGGGCCTGCCCCTGTGCCTTGGGCATCCGTATTCATGTAAATAGACAACATCAGTGTGCTCTGGGCTAGCAGCGATCCCTTCTCCCGAGATACGGAATGCTTCATTGATAAGTGAATGTAAGCACTGCTCGAGGATCTCATCCCGTGGTTCAATGTGATGGGTTTCTCTATACTGTGATAGGAATTTGGAAAGGCAGGGATCAGGCCTGTGAATCCTACCCAATGGCTTGTCATATTGATACCAACCCTTACCTGTCTTCTGGCCAAATCGTCCTAATTCACAGAGAACATCAGGAATTGGGCAATATCTCCTATTGCCTCTTTTTCGGGCAGGAGTTCCTGGAGGCAATGTAGGTCCAGTAAGACCTTGCCCCTTTCTAGATTTCCAGCCCACATCCAACCCAGCAAGATCGGACACTCTAAAAGGTCCCATT
>CAUYQU010052980.1:0-31462 GCA_963574635.1 Cheracebus regulus | reverse complement strand
TAATAGGAAGTAAATCACTCCTCAGCAATTGCATAGCATTTCACAGGTTTAAATAAAATATTGGTTGGCTGCTTATTTGTTATTTTCATCCCCTATTCCTTCCTGTCTCCATTGTTAAGCACAATTATTGGCATAAAAGAGATTTTTTTTTTTTTTTTTTTTTTTTTTTTTTTTTTTTTTAGGCAACCCTCTCCCTAGAGATTTTTTAATACCCATTTTTAGACTGCATTCTAGCCTGGGCAATAAAACAAGAATCCCATTCTCTCTCCCTCTTTCTCTTCCTCTTTCTTTCTCTCTTTCATTCTTTTTTTTATTTCTTTTGCTGTTTCTTTCTCCTTTTTCTAAAAAAAAAAAAGTTAACAAGACTGCTTCACTCAACAACATAAATAATCTGAAAAACATAATGTTGAGTTAAAGAAAATAGATGCAAAACAAACATATTGCATGATTCCATTTATGTAGCTTTTTTTAGTATTATTATTTTGTTTTGAGACAGGGTCTCTCTCTGTCACCTAGGCTGGAGGTAAGTGGCCCAATCATGGCTTATTGCAGTCTTAAACTCTTAGATTCAAGGGACCCTCCTGCCTCAACCTCCAAGTAGCTAGGACTACAGGCATGTGCTATCATGCTCGGATTTTTTTTTTTCTTTTTTAGAGACAAGATTAACTATGTTGCCTAGACTGGTGTGGAACTCAAGTGATCCACCTGCCTCAGCCTCCCAAAGTGCTGGGATTACCACAATACACAGCTAAATTGCCAAAACTAAAATACAGTGAATAGGAGTGCATTATTAGTGGTAAACTACTATAAAGAAAATGAAACTAAAAACTGCAAAAATCAGCACGGTGATCACCCTGAGGCTGGAAAGGAGGGCATTGTAATTAGACAGGACAATGGGAGGGGCTTCTGGGGTATTGAGATTGTTCCATATATTAATCTGGGTGGTTGTTTTTCCACAGATACTAGCTTTTTAATAATTCAGTTAGCTGTACATTTATTTGTTTATTTAGAGATGTGGTCTCATTCTGTTGCCCAGGCTGGAATGCAATGGAGTGATTCTCCTGCCTCAGCCTCCCGAGTAGCTGGGATTACAGGCATGCACCACCACACTTGACTAATTTTTGTAGTTTTAGTAAAGGCAGGGTTTCACTATGTTGGCCAGGCTGGTGTCAGACTCCTGACCTCAGGTTATCCACACACTTTGGCTTCCCAAAGTGCTAGGATTACAGGCGTGAGCCTCCACACCCGTTCTGTACATTTGCCCAGGCTGGAGTGCAGTGGCATGATCTCGGCTCACTGCACCCTCCACCTCCCGGGTTCAAGTGATTCTCTTGCCTCAGCCTCCTGAATAGCTGGGACTATAGGAACGCAGAGTGATCTCAAACTCCTGACCTCGAGTGACCCTCCTGCCTAGGCCTCCTGAAGTGCTGGAATTACAGGCATGAGCCACTGCATCTGGCAACAGTGTAACTTCTCAAGTATTTTGTACTTTTGGGGTATCTGTCTTTTCTTACTTTAAAAGTATACATTGTATACTTTTATGTATACATGTAATTTTTCACAATTAAAAGAGCTAGAGACAGAAGACAAATCTCCAGCCTAAGAAACATGGAGCTTAAATAGCACTATCTGTATGCTGATAAGCAATTTGTTTCTAAGATATGATAGTCAGCTTCCAAGACGGCCTCCAATGATCTCTGTCTCCTGGTATTCACTCCCTGGTATAGGTCCCTCCCATACTGTACAAGGATTGATCTGTGTGACCAATAGAATTGGACAGATGTGATAATGTATCATATCCAAGATTAGATTCTAAAAGCCATTGTGGCTTCCATTTTGAGCACACTTTCTCTCTCTGGGATCATATGCTTTTGGGGGAAAACACCTGCCATGTTGAGCAACCCTGTGGAAAACCCCATGTAGTGAGAAACTGAGGTCTCCTGACAACAGAAGCAAGGAATTGAGGCCTCCAGAGTGAGTCATCTCACAAGCAGATCCTCAAGTTCAGATGACTGCAGCCCCAGCCAACATCTGGAATGCATCTTCATAAGAGACCCCGAACCAGGACCACCTAGCAAGTCCTTCCATAGTCCTCATCCTCAGAAATTGTGAGATAAAAATGCTCGTTTTAGGCTGCCAACCTGGGAGTAATTTGCTATGCAGATAGCTAATACACAAGCCTAGAGAGTAAAAATTGCTTTTGTTATGGCTCCTGCCTTTATTCTAGGAGGCACTGATAACTCTTTTTAACCTTGAATTTGGAGAAACCCTGAATGCAGGCAATTAATTCATATGTGGATGTTTCACATCCAAATGTTTTCTGTCTGGTCCCCCAGATCACCATGGTTTCTATTTTGTAACTAGTATATACTATATGCTAATATATAGTATTATATTACTATAGTAATATGGTATTATGACTATAATACCATAATTATACAAAACACAAATGTACATCTTACCAGCTTATTAAAAACAAATAAATACTGGCCAGGCACAATGGCTTGTGCCTGTAATCCCAACACTTTGGGAGGCTGAGGCAGGAGGGTTGCTTGAGCTCAGGAGTTCAAGGCCAGCCTGGGAAACGTAACAAAACTCCATCTCTACTAAACAACAGTCGCAACAAAATAGCCAGGTGTGGTGGTGCATGCCTGTAGTCATAGCTACTGAGGCTGAGGCAGGAGGATCACTTGAGCCCAGGAGTTCAAGGTTGCAGTGAGCTATAATAGCACCACTGCACTATAGCCTGGGCAATAGTGAGACCCTGTCTCAAAAATAATAATAAAATAAAAACAAGTAAAACGAAATAAAAATAAATCTAACAACAATACTATTAATTATGATAATATTTTTATGTTTACACATTTTGATGGAAATGTTCAAGTGTTTTGAAGGAAAGGTCCTGGTTGGTCTGAGACATGTAGTAAGATCTGCCAAGGTCAGATAGATTAGGCAGGACTTCCCCGAGAAGTGATATTTGAGCTGAGATCTGAAAATAAGTAGGAGGTGGAAGTAGAGCGTAAAGCCTGGTAGGCAGAGGGACACCTAATCGAGTGCTTCCTAACACTTACATTTTTCACTGTCCTTGCCTCTGTTTACACCAGCCACTTACCCAGTCCCCACCTGTTCTCACCCCGTGATAGAGAGGAATCATTTCTTGACATACCTGTAAACATTCCTGGTCTAAGCTTTGGGAAGCTGAGCTGTACACAAAGCCCTGTGGCAGGAGAAACCATGGTGGTCTGGGTGACCAGACAGAAGGCCAGTGTGACCAGAGGGCAGAAAGAAAGGGGAATAGTGAGAAATGGAGCTGAAGAGGTTTGCAGTGGTTGACCACGTCTAGCATATTAAATGTTGTAAACATTAATCTGCGTTCATGCCTGTGTGCCTACTATACTTGACCAAACTGTTTAGCCTGTTGGAATTTTTTTTTTTTTCTGAAACAGGTCGTAGCTCACAGCAGCCTTGAACTCTTGGGCTCAAGCAATCCTCCCACCTCAGCTTCCTGAGTAGCTGGGACTACAAGCATGCATCACCACACCCAGCTAATTTTTATATTTTTTGTAGAAACAGTTTTGCTATGTTGCTAGGCCTGGTTTTTTTTGTTTTGTTTTGTTTTTAAAGATGGGGTTTCACCATGTTGGTCAGGCTGGTCTTGAACTCCTGACCTCAGGTGATCTGCCTACCTTGGCCTCCAACGTGCTTGGATTATAGGCATGAGCCACCACATCCGGCCGGCCTGGTTATTTTATAATTTTTATTTATTTATTTTTGAGACAGGATCTCACTCTGTTGCCCAGGCTGGAGTGCAGTAATATGATCTCGGCTCACTGTAGCCTTTGCCTCCTGGGTTCAAGCAATCCTTCCACTTTAGCCTCCCAAGTAGCTGAGACTACACCACTATGCCTGGCTAATTTGTAAATTTTTCTGTAGAGACAGAGTCTCCCTGTATTGCCCAGGCTGGTGTCAAACTCCTATGCTCAAGCCATCCACCTGCTTCAGCCTCACAAAGTGCTAGGATTACAGGTGTCAGCCACCGAGCCTGGCCCAGGCTAGTTATCTTTTAAGTTCAAGATTGATGAGGTGCAACTGGCTCAGATGATGTGATTGCTGGTACGTATCCAAATAAACTCCAGTTTCGTGTAGGAAACATTTTTCCAGAAGAGGGACAGTGAGCCCTCCAGAAAGAACAACGTGATGCTCAACTCACTCAAGAGTTCTCATCTAGAATTGTGGTCTATTGTTTATAGATTGCCAGATAAAGTATTGTACTTTTATTCACTACATCTGGCAACCCTACCCATTAGGATTTTGAAAGCCCAGTTTTCTGTCCAGGAAAATATTACTGACCTATGTGCTGTGCTTCCTGCTTGTGCTGAATCTGTATCCCTTAAATAAATAAACTCAATTGGATTGACTTAGCAGTAATTGCAGCTTCTTTTTTCAACAATACAAGCCTACTATTGCAGAGGTTGTATAAAAATTATTAATAAAATAGGGCCAGGTGCAGTGACTCTCACCTGTAATCCTAGCACTTTGGGAGACTGAGGTGGGTGGATCATTAGGTCAGGAGTTCAAGACCAGCCTGGCCAATATTGTGAAACCTGTCTCTGCTAAAAATACAAAATTTAGCCAGACTTGGTGTGCACCTGTAGTTGCAGCTGCTTAGGAGGCTGAGGCAGAAGAATTGCTTGAACTCAGGAGGCGGAGGTTGCAGTGAGCTGAGATCATCCCTCTGCACTCTAGCCTGGGCAACAGAGCAAGACTCCATTTCAAAAAAAAATTAATATAATGAAACTGCAATAGATCAAAAAAGGAATCACTTGAGTCCAGGAGTTTGAGACCAGTCTGGGCAACATAGCAAGACCCCATCTCTACAAAAAATACAAAAATTAGCCAGGTGTGGTGGCTTGTATGTGTGTAAATCAAATTAGTTACTTTGGGGAGGCTCTAAAATTATGAGTGATTAGTTTCTCTTGTTTTGAAATAAACTTAGGCCTAGAGTATAATTTTACTTAGAATTAAGGTGTTTGGGCCAGGTGTGGTAACTCACACCTATAATTCTAGGGCTACAAGAGGCCAAGGCAGAAGGATTGCTTGAGGCCAGGTGTTTGAGATCAGCCTGGGCAGCATAGTAAAACCCTGTCTCTACAAAAATAAAAATTAAAAAAAATTAGCCAGTCATAGTTGCTCAGTCCTGCAGTCCCAGCTACTCGGGAGGATTGCTTGAGCCCAGGAATTTAAGACTGCAGTGAGTTATGATTGTACACTTCAGCCAGGCCAACAGAGAGAAACTCTGTCTCTAAAAAATAAAAATAAGTAAATAAAGGAATGGGAGAAAAGATGAGATGAGAATGTACAGGGGATAATGACAACATTTTGGAAGCCAGAAAACAAATGGTGTTAGGTAATTAACAGCAAAGCAAAAAAATTGGAAACTTAGGCATGTGAGTGGGTAGCCCAGAAGAAACAAAAATGGTTCATATGCAGAACTCTGACCCTCTTCGACACCCTAGAGACCTTTGAAGGTGGTTTGGGTGTGGTGCTGAAACATAGAATTGGGTTGAAAGTTGGTACGGGGGACAGTTGGATTCTTCAGTTTCTTCATCTAGCCCATGAAGCAGATGACTCCTTCCCTCCCTTGGTGGAAGAACAGATTTCATGTTTAGTAGTGCGTCAGTACTATTACTTCCAAAAGAAAAAAAAAGCACTGAAATATATCTGAATTGTTTAAAACCGTAGTAATTATAGCTGTCAGTCACTCTCTTAGGTTCTAGTCTATAAAGATAAAAAAAACATTGTCCTTACCTTTGAGAAGCTTCTTTTTTTCTCTCTCTCTCAAGACTGATTCTTGCTCTGTGGACCAGGTTGGAGTACAACGACGCAGTCTTGGCTCACTGCAACCTCCGCCTCCCAGATTCAAGCGATTCTCCTGCCTCAGCCTCTGGAGTAGCTAGGATTACAGGCATGCACCACTACACCCAGCTAATTTTTGTATTTTTAGTACAGACGGGGTTTCACCATGTTGGTCAGACTGGTCTCAAATTCCTGACCTTGTGATCCACCCTACTTGGCCTCCCAAAGTGCTGGGAATACAGGCATGAGCCACTGCATCCAGCCTAGGTTTTTTTTTAAATGAAGCTTTCAAGATAACTAATAAAAACAAAACAAAAGCATATCATGATGCATTGCATCCTTCTGTACAATTGTCACGGGCAGGAGTTCTGTATATGGAGACTTCTTTGAGGACTGGGTGGCCAAAGAAGGCTAAACTCCTTTGTCCTGAGAAAAAGTTACGTTTGATGTTCTTGGTGATTCCCAAGGCGGTCAGGAGCCAATTTGGCTTGAATGCTGGTTTTTAGATGGGAATAGGCAAAGATAAATTTGGAAAGGTAACTTGGCATTAACCTGGTGAGAAACATGGATTTCAGAATAAGGTGTCTGGATTTTACTCTGTCATTTGGAGGTTTTTGCATAGGATGACAGAATAAAGTGGTCTACCTTTTCTGTGTTTTAGGAAGAAGAAACTGACAGGTGCAAGAGAGAGAGGAAAGGGTAAGACAGGCTGGGACCTTGTATCAGTCAGGGTTTTCAACTGCAAGTAAGAAAAATGAACCCTGGCTAACGTAAGCAGAAAATAAAGTGGTTGAAATTAAATTGTGCAGTTCACAGTATTGGTGGGAAATCTATAAAGAACAAAGCTCAGAAAAATCCCTCCTGCTGCCTGTTATCCACATATATCCTTCTTCCCATACTTACTCTTCCAAAAAATTTTCCTGTCCAACACACTTTAGACATCCCTTATACAAATGAAAATCACTTACTGTTTCCCTCAAAATAACCTCAGATTTCAGCAGTCACTACATCCAGCTCCAAGCCCAGGGAGTCTTGTTGATACCTATTCCTAGTTCCACCCAGTGTTGTCTTGATATCTTTGTAGACTAGCTTCTAATGTTGTCAAACACCAACACATCATTTTTTTTTTTTTTTTTTGAGATGGAGTTTTGCTCTGTCACTCAGTCTGGAGTGCGGTGGCACAATCTTGACTCACTGCAACCTCTACCTCCCAGGTTCAAGCAATTATTATCCCTCAGCCTTGTGAGTAGGTGGGACTATAGGCACGTGCCACTACACCCAGCTAATTTTTGTATTTCTTTTTTTTAGTAGAAATGGGGTTTTACCGTGTTGGCTATGCTGGTCTCAAGCTCCTGACCAAGTAATCTGCCCACCTCAGTCTCCCAAAGTGCTGGGATTACAGGTGTGAGCCACTGTGTCTGGCCAATATATCATTTATTATTATTATTATTATTTTTAAAAGGCCGGGCACTTTGACTCATGCCTGTAATCCCAGCACTTTGGGAGGCTGAGGTGGATGGATCATGAGGTCAGGAGATTGAGACCATCCTGGCCAACATGGTGAAACCCTGTCTCTACTGAAAAAAAAAAATGAAAATTAGCTGGGCGTGGTGGTATACGCCTGTACTCCAGCTACTTGGGAGACTGAGGCAGGAGAATAGCTTGAACCAGGGAGTCGGAGGTTGCAGTGAGCTGCGATCATGCCACAGCACTCCAGTCTAAGCGACAGAGCGAGACTTGGTCTCAAAGAAAAAAGAAGAAAGAAAGAAAAAAAAAAGAAAAGGGAAACCAGTTAAGATATATGAACATATTTAGGAAAAATCAAGGAAAGAAACATGGAAAGAGGCTACAATTCTCATTTCCATAACTAGTGATAAGGCTGTGGGTATTTATGACTTCTGCCCTCTCTACTAGTTCCATGGTCTCTTTGCTTTTAGGCAAAACCTCAACTGGTCATTATGTGACCCAAATCTCATTTCTGAGAGATCCAAGCCTTTGGAGGACCTGCCTATTCAAAGGGTTAAATAAGTCTCTAACTTTTAGTTCTGAACATGATTTCGTTAGGATGCACCCGGTGGCGGGGGGTCCCCTCTGTCCCATCAATATGCCTTTTGATCCCAGTGTGTAACTGCAATCTTATTTCTTTGCAAAAATCAGGATTAATGACTCAACATCATAGTTTCTTTTTTTTCCCCCATTGATCTACTGCAGTGTGAGGAACCCAAAATGGCCAGTGGTCATCTCACCCTAAACTGTTGTTCCTACTGGTGGAAGATTTCTCAGCAGCAGAGCTCATAGTTGATGTAATAGGGAGAATAATGGTTCCCAAAGATGTCCACATCTTAATCCTCAAAACCTATGAATATGTTACATGACAAGAGGGAATTAAGATTGCAGATCGGCCAGGCGAGGTGGCTCATGCCTGTAATCCCAGCACTTAGGGAGGCCGAGGCGGGCGGATCACGAGATCAGGAGTTCAAGACCAAACTGGCCAACATGGTGAAACCCCATCTCTACTAAAAATACAAAAATTAGCTGGAATGGTGGCTCATGCCTGTAATCCCAGCTAGTTGGGAGGCTGAGGTAGGAGAATTGCTTGAACTGGGACCCAGGAGGTGGAGGTTGCAGTGAGCCGAGATCACACCACTGCACTCCAGCCTGTGCTACAGAGCAAGACTCCATCTCAAAAAAAAAAAAAAAAAAAAAAAGATTGCAGATGGAATTAAGGTTGCTAATTAGCTGACCTGAAGATGGGAAAATAATACTCTATTATCTAAGTGGGCCCAGTGTAATCACCAGTGGTTACCTTCTAAAAGAAAGAGGGAGGCAGGAGAGTCAGAACTGGAGCGCTGTACCATGGGAAATAATTGACCAGCCATTGCTGGCTTTGAAAAGGGGGCCATGAGCCAAGAAATATGGGCAACCTCTAGAAGTTGAAAAAGGCAAGAGAACAGGCAAGATTTGTCTCCTAGGGTCTCCGGAAGTAACATAGCCCTGATCACACCTTAATTTTGGCCCAGTGAGACCCATTTTGGATTTATGCACTCCAGAGCTGTAAGATCATAAATACGTGTTGTTTTTACCCTCCAAGTTTATAGTAATTTGTTACAGATACAAGTGTTTTTTTCTTTTTTTTTTTTTAAAGAAAGGGTCCCACTCTGTTGCCTGGGCTGGAATGCAGTGTGGCATGATCATGGCTGACTGCAACCTCAGCTTCCTGGGCTCAAGCAATCCTCCTACCTCTCAGCCTCCCAAGTAGCTGGGACTACAGGTGTGTGCCACCACGCCCTGCTAATTTTTTGTACTTTTGGCAGGGACTGGGTTTTGCCACGTTCCCCCGGCTGGTCTTGAACTCCTGGGCTCAAGAGATTCTCTTGCCTAGGCTGGGCACGGTAGCTCACGCCTGTAATTCCAGCAATTTGGGAGGCCAAGGCGGGTGGATCATGAGGTCAAGTAATTGAGACCATCCTGGCCAAGATGGTGAAACCCCGTCTCTACTAAAAAAAAAAAAATACAAAAATTAACTGCGTGTGGTGGCATGCGCCTGTAGTCCTAGCTACTTAGGAAGCTGAGGCAGGAGAATCGCTTGAACCCAGGAGGCAGAGGTTGCAGTGACCCTAGATCGCACCACTGCACTCCAGCCTGGTAACAAAGTGAGACTATGTCTCAAAAAAAAAAAAAAAAAAAGAAGAGATTCCCTTGCCTCAACCTGCCAAAGTGCTGCGGTTACAGGTGTGAGCCACCATGCCCAGCCACACATGTAATTGTAACAGGTATCACCTCACCTATATGTCATCCCCACCCTTGTATATTTTTGGGTACGAGAGAAATGCTCCATATATTTGGTCACTATTTCAGAGCTTATGTCACATTCTGTAGGATACCACTCTCATCTTTTTTGTTTGTTTTTTTGAGACAGAATTTTGCTCTTGTCACCCAGGCTGGAGTGCAATAGCACAATCTCAGCTCACTGCAACCTCTGCCTCCCAGGTTCGAGCAATTCTTCTGCCTCAGCCTCCCAAGTGGCTGGGATTACAGGCATGTGCCACTATGCTCAGCTAATTTTTGTTTTTTGGTTTTTTTTTTGAGACAGAGGCTGTTGCCCAGACTGAAGTGCAGTAGGGTGATCTCAGCTCACTGCAACCTCTGCCTCCCAGGTGGTCTCCTGCCTCAGCCTCCCGAGTAGGTGAAACTACAGGTGCATGCCACCACACCTGGCTAATTTTTTTTTTTTTTTTTTTTTTTTTTTTTTTTTTTTTTTTTTTTAGTAGAGACAGGGTTTCACCGTGTTAACCAGGATGGTCTGGATCTCCTGACCTCGTGATCCACCCACCTTGGCCTCCCAAAGTGCTGGGATTACAGGCGTGAGCCACTGCACCCAGCCTAATTTTGTATTTTTAGTAGGGATGGGGTTTCACCATGTTGGTCAGGTTGGTCTCGAACTCCTGATCTCAAATAAGCCACCTGCCTTGGCCTCCCAAAGTGCTGGGATTACAGGCCTGAGCTACCATGCCTGGCTGATACCACTCTAATCTTATGAGATGTTGTCTCCAGTTGGCAAAATAACTAAGACTTCAATAAGCCTATTCTATAAGACCAGCTGGAATATGCAATAAAACTAAATAAGGAATCCCAGAAGAGTTGAACTGTGTATTCAAACTGGCTTACTTCTTCCACTGTAAAAGTACTCCTTTGGCCAAAAGCATCATTTTGTGGGATGTCATGTTGAATGCCTTATAAATCCTTCAGTGAGTTTCTGGATGGTTCTGGCAAAAATATAGTGAGTAGGAAAAATATATAGAAATTTAAAATAAGTTTCTTCTACAATGAAGATAAATTACTGCCCTGTTCATGAATGAAGAGGTCCAAATTGGCAGTAGCCAGGTCAGTCTTAGTGTGAGAAAGTCCACGTGATTGAGCCTTTACACTCAACATGCATTGCCTCCATCAGTGGTCCCATGGTCACTTTGTCCACAAGCTTATAGAGCAAGCTCTGGTGTAACTAGGGAAAAGGCCAGACACCATCCACAGAACAGGTCATCTTATCTACCTAATTGTTGATAGCGTCTTCTACTCACGAGGCACACATGTTCTCATTATGGTAGATTGGTTTTCTCAACATATATTCTAAACTCCATAGTACCTTTCTATACTGAGAGTCTAGAAAGATAAAAGCTGTATGTCTCAGATCCTATTACAGTTATGGTTCCAGATGTAACTGAGATTTTGCCAATCAGGTACATTTCCATGAGACTTGAATGTGAAACCCAATTAACTGAGTGATGTGGAGAGAGAGGCAGGATATGATGAATTCACTTTGCTTCTGTGAATCATGACAGAGGAAGTGTGGTTCTGTGGTTACCAATGGGCTGATTTGCTGCTTTCCTGCAGTGGAAGTCATAGCTTACCCAAACATAGCAGAATCAGTGAGATTCTGCTGGGCCATGGACATGGCATGATCATGGTGCTCCTAAAAGCTCTTACAAGCTCCACCTAAAGCTTCTTCTCCCAGCCCTTACGAATATTGTGTGAGCCACGTAATCCCTGGTAATAACTCCCTTTTCCCTTAAATTAAGTAGAGTGGTATCTGTGGTCTGCAACTGAATCATGACAGATACTGTCACATTTGGGAACCGTTTTAAAAAGTTCATCCACATTATACTTCTCCAAACTTCCTTTTAATATTACTTTAATTCCCTTATCATCTAGCCAAACCATTAACCTCAGACTAAGAATCAATGTAGACTCAGCCTCCTTCTCCTTCTGGGAAAACTAGTCAGATAGGTGTATTTCTTGAAGTCCTGCCTATCCCCAGTGTCCTTCAGGGTCATCCTTGATTGGAGGCCACAGTATCAGAGCAGCCCATTTCTTTTTCATGCCAACACACCAGGTGAAGACAGTGACAAACTAATATGACTTTACTCCACTGCAGTCTGGTAACAAGGCTCATGTAATTGGTTATAGTGGCAGATGAAATAGCAATGCAGCAGAAGTAGGGGTGTGGGTGCTAGGAGTCATTTGTGTTTTCAGGATCTGCTTTAGCTTCACTTTGTATATGTCATTTCTGCTTGATAATAGATCCATATCCTAGGTATGAACAAGCTTCATATCTGGGAAGACCAGATAATAGCCAGCTCGTGATCATGCTGTGATCATGCTGAGTTCCATGATCATGCTGTGTCCCTGGCCCAGCAGCAAACTGAGAGCTTGAATCTCAAAGAGAGAATATTTACCTGCCAAAAGGCATGCTCAGAGGGCCTCTGCTGTGATTCTCCTATCAGGACTTGCCACAGATGATAAAGTACCTCAGTCTGCCATAAACACTTTGAACATTATAAGGACCGCAAGGACTAACTTGCCCTGCAGACGAGACCAGCTGGAGAAACTTTTCTTCCTCTGAATCTCACTCAAATATGCCTTCATTTCAAGTGACCAGGTAATGAGGTCAAAGCAATAGCCCAAATATGATCAACGTCATCTCTAAATTCACCTAAGTGACGTGGCTCTTTTGGTTTAGGGGTAAGTAGGACAAATAAAGCAATTTGTCCTTCATTTTGAAGGGAGCACTTATAGGCAAGATCACTAAACATGAAGAAATATCAGTGAAGTGAAAAGCCTTTGTACTGGAGCCTCCCTGCCTTCTGGTATACATATATTTCCTAAAGCATATAAGATACTTGCTATTTTTTACTCCATGTGCCCTATCAGCTTGATGTCATGAGTTCAGTGTTCATCCCACAAGACACTTTGTGAGATGGTAAGATGGTCAAGATCCCTATGTGCTCACTTGTGGCAGAGTCAGAAAGTTCATGCAACCATAAGTTGATGTGTGTTGTGTCTGCTGTTTTCTGTTATTAAGCCAAAGAAAAAGACTTCACTGGATTAATGTCTTCTATTTTCATTCTATTTATTTATTTAATCTTCTTGCCATGATCAATGTCTTCTTTGTATTTCTTCCTTTTTTTTTTTGAGATGGAGCCTCGCTCTGTTGCCCAGGCTGGAGTACAGTGGCACAATCTCAACTCACCACAACCTCTGCCTCCCAGGTTCAAGTGATTCTCCTGCCTCAGCCTCCCGAGTAGCTGGGACTACAGGCATGTCCCATTACAGGCCCAGCTAATTTTTGTATTTTTAGTAGAGACGGAGTTTCACCATGTTAGTCAGGCTGGTCTTGAACTCCTGACCTCATGATCCACCTACCTTGGCCTCCCATAGTACTGTGATTACAGGTGTGAGCCACCACGTCCAGTCTCTTCCTTTTCTTTTCTCTCTCTCTTTCTCTTCTTTTTTTAAGAGATGGGGGCTGGGTGCGGTGGCTCACACCTGTAATCCCAGCACTTTGGGAGGCCAAGACAGGTGGATCACCTGAGGTCAGGAGTTCAAGACCAGCCTGGCCAATATGGTGAAAACCAGTCTCTACCAAAAATTCAAAAATTAGCTGGGCAGGGTGGTAAGCACCTGTAATCCCGGCTACTTGGGAGGCCGAGGCAGGAGAATTGCTTGAACCTGGGAGGTGGAGGCTGCAGTGAGCCAAGATCATGCCACTGCACTCCAGCCTGGGTGACAGAGCAATACATCTCAAAAAAAAAAAAAAAAAAAAAAAGAGAGAGAGAGAGAGATGGGATAGCCTATGTTGCCCAGGCTGGTCTCAAACTCCTGGCTCAAGTAATCCTCCCACCTCAGCCTCCCAAAATACTGGGATTACAGGTGTAAGCTACTGTGTGTGGCATCCCTTTCTTTTTACTTACACTCTCTCAAAATAGATAATACCATTCTTCTGACTTCTAATATCCTTGATCAGTTTTTCTTATTCTTGAACTTCATACACCAGCAGTGTACAAGCACTATACCTGCTCCAGATTCTTGCCAAATATTGGTATTGTCAGATTTTCTTTTTAATGGAAGCCTTTCTAGTAGATGTAGTACTGTTCTGTGTTTTCTTAGATTCAATTCTGTATTTGTCTATTTGGCATCCATTAATCATAGGGCCAAATGGCCAGCCAAAGTTGTTTACATGTCCCCTGGATCCAGCTTTTGCAAGCACACAAAAATCCTCCAACCAATCCTGACATAGAAAACAGTGTTTTCTTAGCCGATGTGATTGTATAGTTTTGTAACCTCACTACTATGATAAATGTAAATAATTCTCACGCTTTCACACCTCTGGAGGGAGCTTCTTTCACAATTATTCTCATTCTTTGGTAGCAATTTAAATGAGACCAGACACAATCTCTTTCTGAAAATAAAAAACCTACCAGAGTTAGGGGCCTTTATGTTTTCCATCATGCCAATCATTCTCTTCTCATTTGAGGAGACAATATGAATACCATAAATATTTAGAAACATAGAAATACTGATTTAGAAACACAAATACTGGGCTGGGTGTGGTAGCTCACGCCTGTAATCCTAGCACTTTGGGAGGCCAAGGTGGGTGGATCACCTCAGGTCAGGAGTTTGAGACCAGCCTGACCAATATGGTGAAACACTATCTCTACTAAAAAATATAAAAAATTAGCTGGGCGTGGTGGCGCACACCTATAGTCCCAGCTACTCAGGAGGCTGAGATAGGAGAATTGCTTAAATCCCAGAGGTGGAGGTTGCAGTAAGCTGAGATTGTACCACTACACTCCAGCCTGGACAAGAGAGTGAGAATCCATCTCAAAAAAAAACTAAACATAGAAATACTGAGTAGCATACTATTATTAGGGCAATAAAAATAAATCAAATAATTAATCAGTAAGAAAAGTAATAAGAACAATAGGTTTATTTGCTGGGCACAGTGGGTCACACACCTGTAATCCCAGAACTTTGGGAAGCCAAAGTAGGTGGATCATTTGAAGCTAATAGTTTGAGAGCAGCCTGACCAACACAGTGAAACCCCATCTCTACTAAAAATACAAAAATTAGCCAGGCGTGGCAGTACATGCCTGTAATCCCAGCTACTTGGGTGGCTGAGGCCCAGGAATCACTTGAACATGAGAGGCAGAGGTTGCAGTGAGCTGAGATTGTGCCACTGCATTCCAGCCTGGCTGACAGAATGAGACCCTGTCTCACAAAAAACAAACAAACAAATAAACAACACAATAGGTTTATTTTGAAAGTAATTTTCCCAGGACTAGAGTTTTATATGATTGCTTTATTCAAATTATACTTCCAATGACATTCCCATTAATAGAAAATAGGGTACAGAGTAAGTTGATAATTATGAATAGTCAACAAGTCTCCATTTTGCACAAATGGAATTGGAGAAAACAAGATAGATATTTCCTAAATGTTTTCAATGTAACACTGTTTCAAATCAGAGTCTTGGAATTAGTTTTATAATGGGGAAGGATAGTTCTGTCTCTGTTGCTTCAAGGAAGCAACATTTCCTTTGTAGACATGTTTTCGTTAATTTTTGACACTTGCTTTTTTATGGCCAGTCTTTGAAATGTCATTAGGTAGCATTAAATAGTAAATTCAGGCCTTTAAATCTCAATTTAACTGGCTGAAATGAAGAAAGAGATAGAAAGATTTTATTTAATAGAGAACATGGCTAGGCATGGTGGCTCATGCCTGTAATTCTAGCACTTTGGGAGGCCAAGGTGGGAGGATTGCTTGAGCCCAAAAGTTCAAGTCCAGCCTGGGCAACATGGAAAGATTCTGTCTTTACAAAAAATTTAAAAATTAGCCTGGCATGGTGGCACATACCTATGATCCCAGCTACTTGAGAGGCTAAGGCAGTTAATAGGGATCACTTGAGCCCAGGAGGTAGAGGCTGCAGTGAGCCAGTGAGTTATGATTGCACCCAGGCACTCTAGCCTAGGTGACGGAGAGAGAGATCCTGTCTCAGAAAAAAAAAAAAAAGAACATGTAGCATGAATCTTCCATATTAACTTTCCACATTAGTAAATCTCTTCTTCATCTTTTTATTGACTTCTTTGAGATATGCAGAAATCTTATTTCAAAAATTACCTGAGTATGATATACCTATGCCATGGACTACTGCTCAGCAACAAAAAGGAATAAGCCTCTGAAACATGCAACAATATGGATGAATTTCTAAAACATTGTGCTGAGTGAAAGAAGTTAGGTACAAGGATCTCTCCTGTATGATTCCATTTATATGAAATTCCAGGCTGGTGCAGTGGCTCATGCCTGTAATCCCAGTAATTGGCGAGGCCAAGGTGGAGGATTGCTTGAGGCCAGGAGTTTGAGATCAGCCTGGGCAACATAGTGAGATACCATCTCTACAATAAAATAAAATAGGCCAGGCGCAGTGGCTCACACCTGTAATCCCAGCACTTTGGGAGGCCAAGGCCAGTGGATCACCTAAGGTCAGGAGTTTGAGACCAGCCTTACTAACATGTTGAAACTCCATCTCTACTAAACATACAAAATTAGCCAGGCATGGTGGCGCATGTCTGTAATCCCAGCTACTCGAGAGACTGAGGCAGGAGAATCACTTGAACCCGGGAGGTGGAGGTTGCAGTGAGCCAAGATCATGCCATTGCCCTCCAGCCTGGGCAACAAGAGTGAAACTCCATCTCAAAAAAAATAAAAAATAAGAAATAAAAATAAATAAATAAATAAGAAATTTCAGGCCTGGCACAGTGGCTTACACCTGTAATCTCAGCACTTTGGGAGGCCAAGGTGGACAGATCACTTGAGTCCAGGAGTTTAAGACCAGCCTGGGCAACGTTGTGAAACTCCATCTCTACTAAAAAGACAAAAAGTTAGCCAAGTGTGGTGGTGCATGCCTGTGGTTCCATCTATTTGGGAGGCTGAGGTGGGAGGATTACCTGAGCCTGGGAGGCAGAGGTTGCAGTGAGCCAAGATAATGCCACTGCACTCCAACCTGGGCAACAGAGTGAGACCAAAAGAAAAAAAGACATTTCGGAAAAGGCAGAAGTCATATACAATAATAGATCAATAGTTGCCTGGAACTGGAGGTAAAGTAAGGGACTGACTACAAAGGGACATAAGGAGACCTTTTGGGATGATTAGAAATGTTTTATGTATTGCTTGTGGTGGTAGTTACATGGGTCTATACACTGAACTATACATTTAATTGGTAAATTTTTATATGTAAACTACACCTCAATAAATGTATTTAAAACTAAAAGAACTAGAAGAGATTTTAAACATTCTAAGAAATTCAACTTCTATTTCTGGTAACATGGTAAAGTAGGTCTCAGGTTTGAAACTTCCCATTCAAAACAACTAAAATGCTGGACCTAATAGAGGAAAATGTCTCCTTGAATGCATGTATGAATTGGGAAGAAAGTGAGGAATGTTCAGACAAGAAGCTGCCTAAAGGCAGAAAACCAGAGAGACAGACCACTGAAGCAGCTTTCACTTCTAGAGGATTCCCAGGCCAGGTGAACTGGAGCACTGGATTTTGAGACCCCTGGATCAAAGCCAGTGTCTAAAGTAGGGATTCTAAAATAAGACAACCCTAATAAAGCTAAGACCTTAAAAGACCACACCCATTGTATACATGTTAATTAGAAACAAACCTGCTGTTTTATCTGGCCCAAAGAGCCCATTCGTCAGCCTTCGGTCTTTTGGCCTAATTTTGGCTCAGAAGAGAATTGGGTGTGCCAAGCTTTAATTCTCTGTGCAAATGATAAAAACCCCATCCTCACAAGAGGCGATGGGTTATGCTCTTTGTTGGATTAGTGAATTAACCCCATGTTTCCCCTTAAAGAGAGAGAGAGAAGAAAAAGAGCATAGTAAAGAGCCCTCACCCGGTGTAAAGTCCTGGGATCCCCTAACATGCTCCTCCCACCCCCATACATCTCACAAAGTCAAGGACAGGGAGATCAGGGGCAACAGGAAAGCTGGAGGAAAAGGAATCTGGGAATCAGGAAGGAGCTAAACCCAGTGCTCCCTTAAATCTTTATCCAAACTTAAGGAAAGGATTAGAACAACGTAAGAAGGACATTGAAAATTTCCCCATTTCTTCTAAACAGTAGATGTATAATACGTACCCTCTCAGAGAATTCCCTGTGGAACAGGGAGAAGCTGAATTTGTGAGTGTGCCTCTAACAAGTACTGAGGTTAGGAATTTTAAAAAGGAAATGAGACCACTCTTGGAAGATGTCCTCAGTTTGGCAGAGCAGCTAGATCAATTTTTAGGACCCAAATTTTGTACTTGGGCTGAGATGATGTCAATCATAAATATATTCTGTTTACTGGGGAAGAGAGGGGAATGATTAGAAGGGCAGCCATGACCATTTGGGAAAGACAGCATCCTCCTGGGCAAGGAGTCCTGCTCATTGAGCAGAAATTCCCAAATGCAAATCCCAGATGGGATAATAGTAACCCCAGAGAAGGCCCAAATGCAGGACCTAAGGGAACAAATAATCGGAGGATGAAAAAGTCCACTCCTAGAACACAAAATGTCTTAAAAGCATTTGAAATCCAACAAGAAAAAGCGGAGACTCCCTCTGCTTTTCTGCGGAGGCTCAGATACCAAATGAGAAAGTATTCAGGATTAGATCCAGAGGATCCAGTAGGACAAGGCCTTTTAAAGGTTGATTTTGTGACTGAAAGCTGGCCTGATATTACGAAGAAACTGCAAAAGATTGATTGATGGAACGAAAACCAATTAAGGAATGACGGAGGGAAGGTCAGAAGGTTTTTGTAAGAAGAAAGGGAGAAAGAAAAAGTAAGAAAGAAAATCAGAAAGGGACACGGTTGGAAACGGCAAATGTAGAGGGCCAGAGAGAGACAGAGAAAGAGTTAAGTTGCTGACCTTGAAGGCAAGGGAGAGCCGGTGCGCAGCTGTGTGTGTGGGAGCCACCGAACCAAGCAGCTGTGACAGGGTGGACAGTGTAAGACACTGTGCAGGTGCGCTGGTGCTCAGAGAGAGAGACAGAGTTGTCCATCCTTGCAGACAGACAGTGGAGAGCCAGGGCACAGCATGGCTCAGCTTGTGCCCAGAGAGAGAAAGAGGAAGAACCTGAATGTGAGGGAGAAAGGAAACAGGGAATGACAGAGAGAGAGAGAAATAGAAGAAGAAAAATGAGCAAGAGAGAGAGAGACTGGAAAAGACAGAGATCAGAGAGACACAGAAGGTGAGACTGGGGAGAAAAATAATGTAAAAGGAAGAAAGAGTACAAGAGGAAGTGAGAGGCGGTGGAGAGATTGGCAGGGCTGGGGGAAGGTTCTAGAGGCTCAATCAACAAGGAGGTGAAAGGAAAAGCTGCAGTGTGGCCACTGAGGAGGAACAGAGCCCAGGAATTGGGCTTTGCAAGTGAGAAAGGGATGTAGAAGAAAGTTAGGATCAGGCTGCTTGAGGAATAATGGGTTGCCTACAACAAAGACCAGATGGCAGGCCAGGCACAGTGGCTCACACCTGTAATCCCAGCACTTTGGGAGGCCGAGGCAGGCAGATCATGAGGTCAAGAGATAGAGACCATCCTGGTCAATGTGGTGAAACCTCATCTCTACTAAAACTACAAAAATTCTTTGAGCATGGTGGTGGTGCCTGTAGTCCCAGCTATTCAGGAAGCTGAGGCAGGAGAATCGTTTGAACCCGGGAGGTGGAGGTTGCAGTGAGCCGTCGCACCACTGCACTCTAGCCTGGGCGACAGAACAAGACACCATTTAAGAAAAGAAAAAAAAACAGATGGCTGTTTGTTGGGAGGTGGTAGAGAGGATTCAGGTTATGGAAGGGTAAATGGATGAAATGACCATTAAGGTTTTTTTGTTGTTTTACTGAGAGGCTGTAAATCCACCAGGGGCAGCTGTCAGTAAGTCTGCAGAAGGGCTGGGGAGGCTACACAAGGAAGATCAGAACTAGGGTTGCAAACTCAAAGGACTACCTGCCCGAAAATGATGAGAGAAGGAGGGCTGCAGTGCTGGGTGGGGGCTGTGGCTAACTGAAGAGGGCACACCTGTTAAAGGGGCTGCAGCTGCTTGGCTGTTCTTACAGTGCCGACCCCGGGTTGCCAAATTGCTGCTTTGTCAGAGACCAGAATTCTGACATTTTATGTGAAGTAGGATTTTTAAATGCTGGTGATCAGTAAAAAAAACTTTAAAACCCAATACAGGCGAAAGAGGATGCCAGTTTGCAATCCCTGGGGTAGAGAGGGCTTGTGCTGGGGAGAAGTCCACCAAGATGCTTTGAGGTGGGATATATGAAAGTTCTATTTCCCAGAGCAGGGCTGGGCCAAGGGAGGACTCTTGCAGCTGAGGAGGAGAAAAAACGAGTCCCCTCCCAGAGTGGGACAAACCAGAGACCCTTTGCAGTTGCTGGGTCACCAGTGGCGGTGGCATGAAATATAACAGTGCAGTTCTTGGCCTGCCATGGAGATGGATGATGCCTTCAAAGCAAAGAAAGAAGAAGGGAGCCTGGAGCTAGGGATGCCTTTGCCAATGAGAGTGCCCATCAGGGAAGGCGCCACAGCTGGCCCCTCTTCAAACCAGCAGCTCTTAGCCCAGAGCCAGACCCAGCAGGGCCTGGCCAAAGGCACCCTGGGAAGCCAACTGGTCAGTCCTTTGCCTCCCCAAGTTCCTCCTGGGGTCAGTGGGCCCTGGGGAGGTGCCTAACCTAACTCCAGCCAGTTTCTTATGGAAAGGAGAAGAGAATAAGAAGGCATCAGATCATAACTGTTTAGATATCCTAGAATATCAAACTAAAGTTAAATCAGACCTTAAAGAAACTCCACTACATGATGGAATAAGGCTGTTTGTGGATGGATCATCCTGAGTAATAGATGATAAAAGACACAATGGCTATGCTGTCACTGATGGAAACAAACAGTCCTATGTGAAAAAGGTAGATTACCCAATCACTGGTCAGCCCAAACTTGTGAATTATATGCTTTTTTTTTTTTTTTTGAGATGGAATCTCACTCTGTCACCAGGCTGGAGTGCAGTGGTGTGATCTCAGCTCACTGCAACCTCCACATCCTGGGTTCAAGCGATTCTTCTGCCTCAGCCTCCCAAGTAGCTGGGACTACAGGTGCACACCACCACGCCCAGCTAATTTTTGTCTTTTAGTAGAGATGGGGTTTCACCATGTTGGCCAGGATGATCTCGATCTCTTGATCTTGTGATCCGCCCCCTCAGCCTCCCACAGTGCTGGGAATTATATGCTCTTCACCAGGCCCTAAAGGTCCTAGAAGGCCAAGAAGGCACTGTATACTAATTCCAAATATGCCTATGGAGTAATACACATCTTTGGAAAGATCTGGACAAAGCAGGACCTAATAAATAGCAAGGGGAAAGAAGTGGTACCCGAGGAACTGGTCAAACAAGTTTTAAAAATCCTCCTGCTTCCAGCAGAGATAGCCATAGTTCATGTAAATGGCCATCAGAGAGTAAACACTATAGAAGTTGTAGGGAACAGGCTTGCGAATAAAGCCGCTAAGCAAGACTCCCTGGAGGAAGAAGTTAGAGAGATTGTTTAGCCCAATCTCAGATATCCCTAAAGTAACATTAAGACCTCAATTTTCTTAAGAGGAGGAGGAAGAACTGGGCAAGATAGGGGCCACTCAAACTGAGGATGGGAGATAGGTGCTCCCGAATGGGAGAGAAATGATAAACAAACCCCTTATGAGAGAACTTATGTCTATAATGCATAAGGGAAGTCATAGGGGTCCCCAGGCCACATGTGATGCAATGCTCAAAAATTACTGTGTATAGGGATTTATACCCTTGCTAAACAAGTGTGCTGGGGTTGTGCAACCTGCCAAAAAATAAATTAAAAGGTAGTTAGACTACTGGAGGAAGACCTCCTGGGTTAAGGCCATTTCAAAGCATTCCTATATTTAGGCAAAACTACTGACCTTCCTAATATGGAAACCAAAGACCAATTTTTAAGAAATTATATACTGGCCATATCCTCCACCTTGCCTATTGGAAGACCAGCTCCCAATATATCAGCACAGATTCAATGCCTCTCAGAGTGATTGGTCAGTAAAAGAAAGACAAGGAAACGGTTTTCCTTAAAGCTGGGCTCAGGGGAGATGCTACATAAAGCTGCTCCATGAATGTCTAAAACCCCCCTGAAAACTTCAGTTTTTTATTATGCTCTTTCAATAGGGGAGGGTGAGTGAGATTACACAACACTGTGGCAATGATCACACAAAAAGAATACATTTGCAAAACTGGTGCACAAAGATCACAATGTCAGCATAGAAACCATACACCTTAGCAAGAATAGAGGTTAAACGTAAACTTATAATCATCAGCAAGAAAAGCATTGGGCTCACAGCTGCAGGGGGAACAGGATCTGACACGGGACAACCAGCCCGACCACAAAACTGCAAGAAGGGAGAGACCCTCACGCAGGCCTGGAGGAGCAGCGGGAGAAGAAAGACTTTCACATCCATATCTCCACCACAGAGGTTTTTCCTCACGACAGACGCCCCTCATGTGTCTGTTTATAGGCTCACAATTTCTTCTTGTTATTTCAGATAGCTTGGGTTTTGCCAATTCTTTCAGAAGCGTGGGGTCGCTCAGACATCACCAAGAGGGTCCACAGTGTTCCCAGCACTTGTCGTCCCTTAAGTTAAAAAGCCTTCTAACTCAAAACCTACCTCTTGAATTCACAGGTCACCACTTCCAGGCTGGCAACTCAGTGCTAATTAAGACTAGGAAGAAGGCAAGCTCCACCCAGGCTGGGAAGGGTCGTATCAAGTGCTCCTGATCACTGAGACACCGTAGGAATAGCTGAACTGGGGTGGACACATACTCGGGTCAAGAGACTGGTCAATGAACCCCCAGAAGGAAGGGAAAAGGGTGAATGGGAAGTGTACAGATCACCTAAGGAACCCTTAAAGCTAACTTTAAGAAAAACCTAAAAGGAACCTATAAGCAGGCTCCGTCATCGGGGGTGGATATGGTTAGGATTAATCCTAACACAAGGAGTGAAAGGAGACCTAAGTGTTGAATAGGGCCCAGTACTAGTGGTGAAAAGTAGGGAATATCCAAACTAATAATAAACTAAGACCTCCACCCCTGCACCCCAACTATAAAACTTAATGCCTGACAAGTCTTACCTTGTGGGAATTTAGGGAACCAAAGACAATTGTCACGAGCAGGTAAATATCTGTGTCCTAAAACAGACCTTTACTGGGCCCTCTCAGAAAAGCCCTGTGCTAGCGGGAATCAGGTTTGGTGGCCCACTCAATATCAAAGCTAGGTGAGTCACTCTTCCAAAAATAAACCCTTAAAGAATAAAATACATTTGTATAAGGGCTCTACGCCACCTAACTGTAGAAATTTAGAATGCAATCCTGTATCAATTACCATCAACAACCCAGGAACCTTGGAGGTATGGATTAGGAATAGACATCTCAGGAAGGGATCCTGTGGAATGGTTCGCTCTTAGGCTGGTCACCAACTCCACCCCAAGCCAACCCAGGATTACTATAACTCCTGGTCCCACTACTTCCTTTAACCCACCAGACAATAAGTGTAAGAGAATAAAAATAATTAAGGTAACTGACTTGAGGCTGACTTTAGAAGTTAAGACTAGATATGGGGATATAAATGCCTGGGTTAAATGGGTCAAATTTTCAGTACTAGCTCTTAATAAGAGTGACTGTTATAGCATGCTCTGCTGGGCAGCCTCGGGCACAGGTGGCTCCATTTCCCTAGGATGGAATATCAATCCCTATGGGATGTGTTGCATGTTGGCTCACCGGGACAGGAATGCTTAGGGAAATAAAACTTACAGAAGTCTATCATTGCTGTTTCCTGCCTTGCAGGAATCAGACCCTAGAGCAGTCCCCTCGTTCTGCATAGGGAATTTGAACCACTCCTCTTGCCTCTCTAGGCAGGGGGCAGAGTTTAGTAAGCCTTTGGGAAAACTCTCAGCTTGTATCCACATCCTAAATGTTTGACTGGTGAGTCAAACAAAGGCAACTAACTACTCAGCACTTGATATACCCCAGACTGATGTCTGGTGGTATTATGGGAAGAGAAACCTCCCTAACCTGTTACCGTCCAATTGCACCAGAACTTGTGCCTTAGTTCAATTGGCCATTCCCTTCACCCTGGCATTCCATAAGGTTCCCAAGAATCCACATGGCCACTGAAGTTGGAAAGATACAACACATTATTTTAATCCTAGCGCTTACATTAACTCATTAGGAATCCCTAATAAATTTAAGAACCAAAGGACACAAAAATAAATGTGAAAATGGGACCAATAGGAGTAAAAAGAAAAAGCGGAGGGAATTGAAGGAAATAATGTATACACTGGTCCATTTCCAAGACAGAGTGCCTTAAATCAGCTTAGGCCAACAAACTACAAAAGAAACAGGATATACTAGGCCTCTGCTTGGATAGCCATTGGACTGCTTGTCAGCCTCCCCACTCCCCACCTCCCTTTTTGCCTTCACCTGAACCAAAGTTGAGTCTAAGATAAAAATTTACTAGTCTGCAAAACAGCTCACTCAGCCGGTCCAGCCACTTAGGTCATAAGTTAAATATTTAAAGAGCCCCTGAGCTAACTAGGATTGCAATGCATTGTGGGCTGCAATAAAATGCAGCAAGACAACCCAAACAAACAAACAAACACCTAAAGCCCCTACCCAGCAATCAATAGGCAATGTCCAGGAAGATTATGACCCCATAGTACTCAGCCTATGAGGAACCAGGGGGAGGGACCTGTACAGGAGGGGATAAATTGCTTGTTGAAACTATGCTGGGTGTGCCCGCCTGTCAGACACCCAATCTTCAGGACTGTCATTAAAAGTTTCACTTTCACTGTTCTCTGGGTCTCTGAGTCCATTCTTTGGGTCTAGATGGGTGAGTTTGTTCCTCACACTTCTTCCTTTCTTCTTTCTTTCTATTGCCCAGGCCAGAGCACAGTGGCACAATCATGGCTCACTGCAGCCTCAACTTCCTGGACTCAAGCAGTCCTCCCGCCTCAGCCTCCTAAGGTGCTGGGATTACAGCCACGCACACCGCATCTGGCCTGTCCTGGCAACTTTCTACTCCCCTTCCCTACACAGGTGGAAGCACAGCCAGATCATGGCATGGAATGAGTGAAGAATTATGACATTAGATTCTGTCTTTGTGAGGATTAATAGAGACAAATGTCCCCAATATTTTTGAGACAGATTCCTCCATGCCTTGACTTTGGTTTTCTCCATAATTTCTTATGATTGGCTTCTACCTCCACACTTGACTAAAATGGCTCTTGGTGAGGTCACAGAACACCCCTTTCTATCCAAATACAAAGACCACTTCTACTCTCCCAAGAACTCTCCAAAGCACTCAGCACCTGACCTTTCCCTCCTTAAACTCTCCTCCCAGGCTTCCTCAAGACTCTTCCCACTGCCCTGGGCCACTTTCGATCTCTTCTAACCATCCCTCTTCCTGTTCTTGCCCTCTAGCTTTGGGCAACTGCAGTAGACATTCCTTTTTTGGGAGATGGGGGTGGAGACTGCTCAACACGTGAGAATTTCCCATCTTAAGAATCCAGCGCTTCGGGAGGCTGAGGCGGGCAGATCACTTGAGGCCAGGAGTTCAAGACCAGTCTGGCCAACATAATGAAACCCATCTATACTAAAAATACAAAACATAAGTCAGGCAGGATAGCATGCACGTGTAATCCCAACTACTTGGGAGGCTGAGGCATGAGAGTCGTTTTGAACCCAGGAGGCAGTGACTGTAGTGAGCCACGATCACACCACTGCACTTCAGCCTGGGTGACAGAGTGAGACTGTTTCAAAAATACAAATAAACAAAAAAGACCCCAAGAATCTTATATGAAGCAGATTCTACTTCTCACTAGAGTTGCTGAAAACACCAGATCCAGGCTTTCCCAGCCTCCTTTGCAGCCAACACTGACAGTGTCCTAGGCTGAGCCAGTCAGATGCAGCTGTCCTAGCTTTTGATTCAGGAGTTACTGACGAAAATAAGCAGAGTCGGGGAAGTGTTCCTGGTGACAGCAACTTCTCGTTTTCATGCAGCCCTAGCAGCAGTGCCAAGCTCAGGTCCCTGGCCTGATAGTGTCAGTGATATAAGACGTGGCATAGAGTAGACAGCAGAATCTTCACCAAACACTGTTTATGGAGTGGTTTTGGCTATGGTTATATCTGTTTAGGCTCTGAGCCTGGTTCTCCAGGTGTCCCAGTATTTCTGTGAACTGCTCAGTAGCTTAACTTATTCTGAATCTATTTCTGTTGCTTGCAACTGAGAACTGACAAATATAGCATTTCAGAGAGCTGTCTTCAATTCTCTTTCCTTATACTGCCTAAAATCACACTAATCTCTATATTTTCTAAACTTCTATTGCATTATTAAAGAATCCATGCAATTTAACACATTATCATTTACTATCTTATACTTTTTCATTTTCATATGTTTATTTATAGTCCCTGTTATATCTGTAAATGATGTCTCTCAAACAATACCAGGAATCATGAAAGAAATTAAAATGTCATACCTGGCTGGGTATGGTAGCTCATGCCTGTAATCCTAGCACTTTGGGAGGCCAAGGTGAGTGGATCACTTTAGGTCAGAAGCTCAAGACCAGCCTGGCCAACATGATAAAACCCTGTCTCTACTAAAAATACAAAAAAATGAGCTTGGTGTGGTGGCAGGCACCTGTAATCCCAGCTTCTTCGGAGGCTGAGGCAGTAGAATTGCTTGAAACTAGGAGGCAGAGGTTGCAGTGAGCCAAGATAGTGTCACTACACTCCAGCCTGGGTGACCGAGGGTGACTCTGTCTCAAAAAAAAAAAAAAGTCATATCAAATATATGTTTAAAATCATGAGAAACTCAAGGCATACTTTTAAAAAACCCCAAATGATACTTTTTGGTATCACAGTATTTAATATTTATTTTTTCCTTCATCTTTTTTTTTCAATATTTTGATGCCTACTGAGTGCCAAGTACTGCAAAATTGATAAAGATAGAGATAAGTAAGGCATGTCTCTGATTTTCAGAAATTTTGCTCTGGTAGAGGAGACAATCATGGACACACTGTGATAGTTCCAGGAAGTGGCCACTTGGAGGTAGGATCAAAGTGCTATGGGAATCCACTGGGGATTACTGGGTATGTCACTATCAAGGGGAGCTGAGTTTCAGCTTGGTCCTTCAGGACAGGCACTCAAGTGTGGAAGGGGCATGGGCCATGGGCATGTTTCCATAGGACCAGAGATAGACCTGGGTTCAAATCCTGACCCAAACTACTTATTAGCTTTATGATAATGAGAAAGTTACTTAAACTCTCTGAGCTTCAGTTTCCTTATCTGTGAAATGGAGATGATAACATCTACATACATTGCTGATTTATTGTGAATATTTAAAAAGACAATAATTGTATTAGTCTTTTTTTTTTTTTTTGAGACAGAGTCTTGCTCTGCCACCCAGGCTAGAGTGCACTGGCAAAATCTCGGCTCACTGCAACCACCGCCTCCTGGGTTCAAGCCAACGTGCCCAGCTAATTTTTATATTTTGAGTAGAGACGGAGTTTCACCATCTTGGCCAGGCTGGTCTCAAAGTCCTGACCTTGTGATCTACCTGCTTTGACCTCCCAAAGTGCTGGTATTACAGGTGTGAGCCACCGTGCCTGGCCGTATTAGTCCATTTTTATGCCCCTGTGAGGACATACAGTGTCTTCCTGGACTGGGTAATTTATAAAGGAAAGAGGTTTAATTGACTCACAGTTCAGCATGGCTGCAGAGGTCTCAGGAAACTTACAATCATGGCAGAAGGGGAAGCAAACACATCCTTCTTCACATGGCAGAAAGGAGAAGAAGAATGAGTAAAAGGGGAAGAGCCCCTTATAAAACCATCAGATCTTGTGAGAACTCACTCACTATCATGAGAACAGCAAGGAGGTAACTGCCCCCATGATTCAATTACCTCCCACTGGGTCTCTCCCACGACACATGGGGATTATGGAAACTACAAGATAAGATTTGGGTGGAGATACAACCAAACCATATCAATAATATATAAAGAATCAAGCCCTCCATAAATAGTTTTTATTAGTAGTAGTACTATTATTGTTCCAGGTCCCATCCTCTAGGAAAAACATTTCTTTACTGTTCTCAACAATCTCTCTCTCATCTGAATTGCAGTAAAAGCCATTGTGCAGATCACCTGACTTTATTATACACTACTTTGTACTATTTATACTGTAAGTTTGAATCTCAGTGCATAAACTTACATATGCCCAAAATATCTAATTTCTTTATATTCCAGAAATCAAATTAACTTCAACCTTCAGTCTCTATTCTGCCAAAATGACTGTCAATTCAACGTAGGGGGACTTCCCTGAATTATGACAATGTTCTGCAACTCCTGTAGTGATATGGCATTAGAGGAGCCTCTTAGTCTACTGTCCATCCAGGTTACCACTTAATGCCCCAGCTCTTGTCTCCTTGATTCACGGCTGTGCTTCATAGCCTGCCATGCCTAGGGAATCTTTATGGCTAGGAGAATAAGGCTAAGGATGCAGAATCTCTGAGGCCTGACATGGCCATTTATCCTGGAGTCCAGCCACATCATTGGTGTTTTTTCATCTGAAAAATGGGTACAATAATAATAGTAAGAGTTATTAAGCAACTATTATATCCCAGGAAGTTTGCTAGATCTTTTGCATACATTGTCTCATTTAATCCTCCAACCAACTCTGTGAAAGAGACTCTATTATTACTTTCAAGAACTTTGCTCTGGTGGAGGAGACAAACATGAACAGATTTGTGATAGTACCAGGAGCTGGCCACTTGGAGGTGGGATCTATTATTAACCACATTTAGGACTCCTCAAGGTCAAAGAACTTGCCCAAGATCACATAGTTACAGAGTAGCTGAGGCAAGATTTCAATCTTTGTCTCCAAAGTTTGATTGGTTAACCATCATGCTCTATATTCAGTTTGCAGGGTAGTTCTAAAGATTAGAGCTAGTGTGTGAACATGGCAAGAACGGTATTGGATACATAATGGGCACTCAATTATCGTGTTATTTTTCAAGAGTGATATTTTTAGCTGCTGCTATGAGCTTGCCCAGTTTCCCACTGCAGGGATGATGAGAGAATAGGTGGGAACAAGGAAGCTTTTTATAGGTTGGCTCAGTTTTCCCTATTAATGAGTCAATTTATTCATTCATCCAACAAATAATTTATTGAGTATTCACCATGTGTCAGGCACTGTTCTATGCACTGGGAATATGACAATGAGCAAAAATAAATTCCTGCTCTCATGGAACACATAGCCTAGTAGAGGAAGGGACAGACAATAAACAAATAGAAAGTAGATAGATAATATCTCAAATGATAATATGCATTTTGAAAAAATTAATTTGGTAGCGGGTTAGAAAGTGATAGATGCAGATATACATCTATTTATATAAGGCAGACAGGGAAGGCTTCTCTGATAAAACAAGGTTTGGGCAGAGACCTGAAGGAAGCAAGGAATTGAACCATGTAGATATCTGGGGATGTAGGTGACAGGCAGAGAGAAAGATTCTGAGGTGGGGCAGATCCTTGATATGTCTGAAGAGCAGTGGAAGCATAGGGAATGAGTACAAACAGAAAAAAGTGTATTAGCATCTTAGATCAAAATCCCAGTAAGCAGAGCCAAGATAGGAATTTGAGTGTATGTGATCTTTGAGGGAGTGCTGTCAGGAGAAAATGAGCAAGGGAAACAGAACAGGAGAGGAGAAAGAGCTAGGCAAAGTTATGGTCTTCAGTTTGATCCTGTGAGAACTTTGGAGCATGAATTATTCCACAAAGCTCGTTCTACCAAGGCTAGGAATTGGCCTTTTTTAACTTGACCTCATTTAGTCATTAGTCAATGACAGGTCTGTGGGCCAGTGGAGAGCAGCAGTTAGTCTCTCTAATCTCTCAGGTAAGGCAGATCCAGTTTGTGGAGAGCAATTCTCCAGAGGAGGAGTAAATGATGAACCATTAGTAGCCAACACTCACAGGAGCTGAGGAATGGGTACAACTAGTCCTGTAAAGGAGATCTAAGTAGGACAACAGCATCCATTACAGATGAAAAATGAACCCTAAGAGACTCTAACATTTGAAGTTGAAAGGATAAACAGAAAGAAAACTGAGAAGCAACCAATGAGATAGGAAGAGAACCGAGAATATGTGGTATCCAGAAAATCAAGAATTAAAATTATATCAAGAATCAGAGAGCATTAAAGAAGGAGAGGGAGAGTCATATGTCACTCTGCTAGCTAGCCTCCAAGATGGCTCCCCAATGACTCTTGCTTCATGGTACATATGTTCCTGTGTAATCTCTTTCTACTCGGAATCAGAATAACTTGTGTAACCGTTAAGATATTCCAGAAATAATGGAGTGCAACTTATGAGGCCAGATCATAAAAGATATTTCAACTTCTGCTTTATTCTCTTTGAAATCCCTTTTTAAGAAGAGAAGGCAGTTGCCATATTGTGAGGATGCTCAAGCAGCATTATGGAGAGGTCTACATGGTGAATAACTAAGCCTACTACCAAAAACAAACACTAATTTGCCAGACATGTGAGTGAGTATATTGGAAGTGGATCTTCCAACCTTCCAAGACTTCACATGACTACAACCCCTGCCACCACCTTGAATGCAACTTCATAAGATAACCTAATCTAGAATCACATAGCTAAGCTATTCCTAGATTCCTGACTCATAGAAACTATGAGATAATTGCTTCTTGTTTTGAGTCACTAAATTTGAGGGTAATTGTTACATAGCAACACATAACCAATACAATGATAGGTGAAGAGTAAATCTTGAGAAACAAGCATTCAATTTAATATGAAAGTCATTGGGAGAGAGATCCAAGATGGCTGATTAGCAGGAGCTCAGGATTGTAGCTCCCAGTGAAAGCGCAGAGAGAGAGTGGACGCCACACTTTCAGACGAATTTTTGTTGCCCACAGACTGGGAGATTCCCGGCGGAGGAGTCCCACGGGTCGCCAGCACAACTCTTTTGGCTGGCACGGCTGTCTTGCCAGCACCCCAGCGTGGCGCTTCTCAGTGCGGAGTATACAGGACTGGATGCCCTTTTAGTCGGGCTCAGCTGGTCCCACCCCCACATGGAGAACAGCAGTTGGATGCGCTGAGGACTGAGAGTTTCACAGCAAGCACAGCTGAACCCGGGAAGGTCCAGCTCTACGGAGAAGGGGCGTCCGCCAAAGGAAAACTAAGAAACAGAAAAAACTTCATCACCAACAAGCCGGATGTCCACTCAGAGACCCAATCTGAAAGTCGGCAATTACAAAGACGACAGGTGGATAAATCCACAAAGATGGGAAGAAACCAGTGCAAAAAGGCTGAGAACACCCGAAATCAGAATGCTTCTCCTCCTACAGGGGATCGCAGCTCCTCATTAGCAAGGGAACAAAGCCTGATGGAGAATGAGTGTGATGAACTGACAGAATCAGGCTTCAGAAGGTGGATAATAAGAAACTTCTGTGAGCTAAAAGAACATGTTCTAACCCAATGCAAAGAAACTAAGAACCTTGGAAAAAGATTTGATGAAATGCTAATGAGAATGGACAACTTAGAGAGGAATATAAGTGAATTGATGGAGCTGAAAAACACAATATGAGAACTTCACAAAGCATGCACAAGTTTCAACAGCCAAATTGACCAAGCAGAAGAAAGGATATCAGAGGTCGAAGATCAACTCAATGAAATAAAA